>JAQIXG010003086.1:0-15818 GCA_034700105.1 Oconnorella tubifera
CGATAATAATGTACTCTACCATATGATGACATTGTGTACTTAGGAACACTCTACATTGCGCTATTTTGTCCTGCGCTCTTTTGTCCTGCGCTATTTTGACCCTGCGCTATTTTGACCGCGCCATTGTGGCCGCGCTATTTTGACCCGCGCTATTTTGGGCGGTCACCGATAAATTCACATTGACAGTCTCTTCATTTTTGAAGTTATTTAAGAGATAATTCAAAACTTGTTGATTCCGGTGTAGAAATACAATTGACCTGATTTTTTTCAGAAAGAAGCCAACGCCAAAATGCTTTCGATTAAGACTAAAATATATTTAGAATTTTTGATTAAATCTTTATTTAAATATTTAAATTTTATACAATTACTATGTATAACCCATTAATTAATTAATAGTCTTATTACTTACTAGATTTCTCACGTACTTTCTGTTAAAAAAAGTCTGGCAACCGATTTCATTACTCAATAAGGTTTAATTAAAAAAATATTTCAAATTTCAAATTTATTTTTAATTAAAAGCTAATTATTAATTAAAAACTAATTTTTAATTAAAAATTATAAAATTTTAAAAAGTTATTGTACTTTTTAAATAATATTTTACTCTGAGAAGATATACAATCATAACACTTAACCTTAATTGAAACTAATAAAAAACTTAAACTAATTGCTAAATTAGTAATTACTAAATTACTTAATTGGTTTGCTCGTATTATCTTCCTAAATAACTTATAAAGAAAACAATATATGTAAAAAAGGGGGGGGGGAAATGTCCGGGGGGGAATGTCCGGGGGGGGGGGAAATGTCCTACGCTCTAGAGAGTACCTCAACAAAATGGCCTCAAACACAGTAACCAGACAATACCGTCAATTTATTTAATAACCAAAACCATAAATAACCCATAAGTTAGCCTTAAAACTAGCACTAACCATAACTTCAATGCTATCCCTAACCCTAATTCTAATCTTAACCGTAACGCTAAAAATGAATAGTCGGGTCTGATTTGTCCGGGACGTTTTGACTAATCAGGCGGCTTAAATATAAATTTAAACGAAATTGTTTAAACCAGCTGTGCAATATTTTTAAGCTCGCGCGAAATTAATTAGCGAATGTCAATGTGAGCACGTGATTGAAAGACTCAGCAATAACATCTCTTTTTAAACGGTCTAAACTCAATTATTAAAGTAGAAGTCGCTGCATGCAATAAAGAGTTGATGAAGGGTTAACGTGTTTCTAATCGATCTGAATGCTGCTTGCCTGCGGCTCTTGTGCATCGCTAGCAATGCATCGTCGTTGACTCGCTCCTTCTCTGCTTACATTATCAGACACTCAGACAGCAGCTCTCACATTAGCAGATCACGTGACCTCGAGTAAAGGCTACTAGTCTGACTTCCAGTGTCAAAGTCGATGATTACAAAGTGAACTTCCGGTTACGGAGCGCCAGTGTATTATATAAGGGACGGTCCCCGGCGTGTGCTGCAGACTGTGACGGGTGAAAACATGACGACATAATTAAGCGAAGCGTGGCGCAAAGTCAAGAAATAACCATTCTTTCCGCATACCGTACGGCGTAAAATGTACTAAATTAGCATTAACTTTATTTCTAGCGTTAACTTACTGCATAGGCCTACACTGAGGATAATGATCTAATTTATGAGAAATAAGCACGCCTATTATTATTATTAGTTTAAAATATTTGTTTTCTAGAAAGTTTATTGAACAATTTTATCAAGAAAAAATTAAGTAAACGATATAATTACTTTAGATAAAATGGCATGAATTTTAGTCTATGCAATAAAAAAATGTGTGACATACAGAACATTTATAATCTTCATTTATTTATGAAATAATCTGAAACTAAAATTTCCATTTAGTTTTAATACGCGCAGTAAAATAAAGTTGCATTAAATTATTCTTGTCCTTTATAAATATTTGATTATTATATCGCGTTTAACTTAATATTAATGATAAAAAAATATTTAGTGACTGAATAAATCCTACTACAATCCCGGACGATATACTGAATCGTCTGTTTAACATAGATTGCATTCGGTAATGGAAACGTTTTGATATCTCTAATACAAGGATTACTGAAAGCTGAATTGATTGCCAGACCGTGACTAGATGAGATGCTCGCGATTAGCTTTTTATAATTGAAATTAATTGAAACAATATTTTTGCATAAATCTTGTGATTTAAATTTCCTATTACAATATATTAATGCCAAAAGTATAGTTAGTAATTAGTTAATTTTCAGTTGCCATCTAAGTAACAATCAAAGTTCTGTTTTTATTTGCTTTTTAGCATGTTTTACCTTTAAGTTTTTATCAATTAGTAATTACAAGTCTGTTTGATTTTACGGTGTCTAATATTAAATTTATTCCAGTAAATATTTTTACGAAGTGGTATCGTTACATTGTGCCGAACTTGAAATTAAAGTATCCAATATTGGAGTCTTTTGTGATTCGTAATGTTCTAGTGAGCTGCTTGGCTACTTGGTTAGTAAGGTGATTATGGCGAGTTACCTATTTGACGTACTTCGTCAACTGTAATCTAAATATAATCTTTTATTTATTTACTTTATATACATGTAAATATTAGCATAAAGCACACATTTAATATAAATTTTGCTTTAATTAACCCTAAGCAACAAAATTATATTATTTCTATTTTATCTTTTTAGTTTCTATTAAAAAATAATTATTAAATATTTGTGAATATTTGTCTTTTAGTTGTCAATTATTTGCACTTTAAAAAATGACATTACAAATTTATATTCAGTTTATGAAGATCGTATTACATTACAAAAAAAATTATTAGCTGCGTTGTTGATATTTTAATATTGAAAAGAATTTTTTTACATTATTTACTTAAGATTAGTATATAGTATCTCAAAATTTTCGATCAAACGCTATCATAATAAAACAACATATCTTTTATATATTACTGTTCAAAATATACAATAAATAAAACAAAATAATAACATTTGTATAATTCATAAACGTTACCAGGTCACTGAGCTTAAATGTATCCTTTTTAAAGTACCAACTACTACATGTTTTTGAAAAATTGGAAACTGCTTTGTGTTAATCTAAAATCGTGATTATAATTTTTGAATATTGGTAGTTAAATTGCTCTTTGCAATGCTACCTGGAAGAGTCTAGATATGATGTAACCTCGTAGAAACAATACCTCTATTATTTCGTGTTGATTGAGTTCGTGACATTTAATTATCGTTCTAGTTGTGCGTTTGCGCGCATTATTATTAGTTCTGAATCGCAACGAATAGCCCAGGGTTTACAGTGTTCAGAAAACTCAGCTTGAAATATATTCAGTTGTTTTTAAAATAGCATGTAATTGATTTTAATTCATCCATGACCTCATAGACTTTGAAAAAAGTTATGAAAAACCGTCAAAATATAAATTCTAACAGGCTTGTGTCATGTTGTATTACTTATCTCAATATTGCAATATTTTACCTACTAACAGTTCAATTTTCGATTATCGTATGATTTCGTACCCATTTCAAACATTGGTAGCATTTGCTAACTTTGCTTTCCGTGGGATGATGTTGGATAATTATTTGTTTTCTTTCATGTGGCATATGAAAGAAGATTTGCTTTCTAATGACCTATTTAATGAATAAAGTTAATAAATTATAATTTAAATTTTGATTTAAAACATTAACAGAATTTCTAAAAGTATTCTAAAGATAACATTTATAAAGAGAATTCAATCGTGAGATTCTCAGTAATAATAAAACTTGAATCTGTTACCAAAAGTCTTATGCAAATTAATCTTCGTTATATCATAATACCAGATTTCGTTTTTAAATAACAATTTGATTTATCACATACTATAGTATACTTTTATTAAACGATATTGCAATCGCAATTGAAGTTAATTGCCAATAAATTAATCTTTGATTATTTTTTGTTTCAAGTGTACAAATATTTTGTGAAACATTTCTTAAGTGGATTAAGTTAAGCCAAATTACTGCAAATTTAAAACTTAATCCATAAATATTTTTGTTGCATTTGAATAAAATTACATTTCGATTATAATAAATACTTCAAATTTATAATAAAATAATTAACATAAATTAATAATTAAACATAGTAAAAATATCACTTTTTGGATTAATTGGGGTTACCAAATTTAGAAATGTTTTGTGTCCGAATAAAACAAAAAATCTTAGGCTGTCTTGACTTTCTCTTTATGATATAACAGACGGATGGATGGATGAACAGACGAATGGATGGATGAACAGACGGATGGATGGATGAACAGACGGATGGATGGATGAACAGACGGATGGATGGATGAACAGACGGATGGATGAACAGATCAAGATTTAATTATCATTATCCTTATTCAGACTTAATTTTGTAGAAAAAGACTGTTGTTTAATTTTTGTAGCTAAATGTTATTTATATTACATCTTTCAACGATTAATTGATAAAGATATGAAACACATTATAATCATGCTTTCTTGATTTGAGATAATTTGAATAATTAAACAGCACATTTTTACTCGTTTGAAAGTTGATGCAGTTATTTACAACTGAGAATGCGCCGCCCGCCTACATGCTTGATGATTTCATCGCGTAACGGATTTATATGCATTAACACCTGAAACACGAGAACATTGATGCAGTATTCTTCTTAGAACGTAATAAGACTTTGAATCAGAGACTGTCGCAATATTATATTGAATCTTGAATTATTTATGACCGAGAATTACGGATCTAAAAAATAGAATTAAATTTTAGCGCCTTCATAAAATAATGCATTTATGCTAATTGTGTGCAGATTGTTCAGTTAAAAACTACGGAATTAAAAGGTAAACGTCAATCAGTGCAACGCTTAAATATTAGTCATCTGCAGCTAACCCTGTATCTCACATGCTGTGTATAAGTTACTGATATTAACTTAACAGTTTTTCAAAAACTACCTTAGAAACTTTGATAAATATCCCAAGACGACAATAGTTTATTGCAGTATGCGATTAATATGCTTTTATTTTTATTGAATGTTAATTTATTACAATTAGTCATTTATTTTAGTAACCTAGGCTTATATCTTAATATATCATTAGCTGATTGTTTCAAGTGAAATACAAAAACCTTGCGAAAGGGCTTTTCGTATGCAGTCATGGAACAACTGAAAGCTTAATAATACATAGAACTAATAACGGCTTTTATATTACATTGAGAGCTAAAGTGTCTAATTTGAACGGAATGTTCTGATTTGAACGAATTCTTTGAGTTCGATGATTTAGAAGTATTTATGAATTTGCTTACAATATTTTACTGATTTGTTGCTCCTTTCAGCAACATTCTTAATCCAGTAACTATGTCTATTATCAACAATAGATTTTAAGAATAATTAGACATAAACGCAATTTTTGCGATTAATTTAACAATTTTGATTCATTTTATTTTGATGCGCTTTTAATGATGTTCTTTTTGCAATAGTTTAATTTAATAGTCTGTTTAAATTAAATTTAAGTTTAATTTAATAGTCTGTTTAGATTCAATAAGTCTGTTATTTGTGAAAAATAACGTACAACTCGTTCAATTAAAACACAACTATTGTTTCAGTATTCTCAATACAATGACTCGCCAACGCAATGTAATGTTTCTGCAGGTAGTTTTTACTACTTCTCTTTTACCGCTACTTTCGCAAACGCGTCTGTTGACTCTTTTTGCTCGTCGTAATTATTAGAAAGCTGCAACAGACAATAGCGTTTCGCTCCCACGTGTCGTTCAAAGAATCAGTCGCGCCTTGTCGTCGACGTCGCGACTATTTTCTCCCTCGACATTACATTAGGTACGACCAGTGCGACAAAGACTCGCGTCGTCGTTACAGCGGAAATAATTTACTGCATATGCGGCGTGAAACCCGCTCTTATTTATATCGCGAGTAATATTTCTTTAAGTAAGTTATTAATTAAATACTAGTCTTATTAGAGCGTAGATTTGTAATATGATTTTTAAAACATATTGTGACTTATTAAAATTTAAAGATTATATTTTGAGGACAACACTTTAAATATAAATAATAATTCTTTTCATTTAATAGCTATTTTTAAATCTATTCCGCTGAAGTGTCTATTTTCGCTGATGTTCAGAATGATCTCTAGTATAATATATAACTATATTTACTAAATGTGATTCAATAAGCATTTATTAATTTCAGTTTTAAGCATTTTATTGGTAATTTTGAATATTTGTGAAAATAGAATTGCGAAACCTGAATATTTTCTAGGTAAGTTTAATTTTACATAAAAGGAAAACATTAAAATTAGTTTCATGTTTCATTTTAGATTTCATAATTTTTGCATAACAATTTTATTACAATCGACTTTTGGTCATTCTTTACGTTATTAAATATTAGTTAAACACGTCTGTTTTTTGCGACATCATCGTAGGTCATAAAATAACAGCGATGAACTTATGAGCACTCTTAATCTGTTATATCTAATCTTTTATAAGTTTTATAATTTTGTAGATTTATATTTTTGTATCGATTTAATTTTTAAATTAAATATAATTTACACTTATATTTATTTCATTTAGCTAAATATAAATTCTATGATATTAAATAGTAAATATTTTTGTTAATAAATAACATGTAAAATAGTCCTTAAAATGAATACATTAAAATATGCATATGATTATAATTAATAAAGCCTACGTTTTAAAATAATGATAAATAGTAAGATTATGTTAAAATCCAATGCATACTGTAGTCTCTTACTACTGTTTTCTTAAAGGCCAATTATCAGTTGTATCTCAAGAACATTAAGATAGGTTCAATTATCAGCCTTATCTGATGCCGCTGTTAGTTATATCATTATCAAGCATTAGCATGAATATCTTCCGCTGAGGACAGTGAGCCGAAATACTGTCGCATTACCTTTTTGAATGTCTACCACACGCCTCTGAAACAAGAACATCGTTTCTGCAATCTCTCGTCGACAAAGAGAGTTTATAAGACCAAGTTCCTTGAGGAATTGTAAAGCTTCGGCTGCCCAAGGCTCGAATGTTTAGCAGCCACTGGATCAAAACAGTGGATGGACTCAGAATGCGAGTATTTGTGGTGTTTGAGTTGAGCAGAGTGTTCCGCTGCTGCACCTGCCAGTTACGCGTGATTGGATGTGTGATGCAGCCAATGTGTCGGTCACTGTTGCGTCCCAGGCCAAACATGTTCCTCTTGCCCAGAGGATGTGGGAGGCGCCATCTGGTCTAAAAGTTGCTCCCAAGACTAACCATGAGAGATCTTTATTGTATTGGCACCATGCGCGATTAATAAGTGGCTCGTGCTTCATTTGACGGCTATTACTTCTTTTGCAAGATAAACAGTGCGCTCCCCTGGTCACAAGGACAGATGTGAGGGGAACAGATCGAAGAACCTAAGCGAAGACCAACCACTACTTGTACACAGTGTAGAGTCTCATCTGACGGAAGCAGATCAACTGAAGTTTTAGGAAGAGCATTCGATATTTGTATTAAATTAGCGCTATCCAACTAGGCGTAGTGTATATTTTGACAATTAATATTATACTGATATCCTTGACTTTGATTATCTTTAAAGTAGCAGTTAGTTTTTATTATTTCCTAAAATGATAAATATTAAATAAGAATCGCTTTTGAAGATTAAATAATAAATAATAGAAATTGTAATATCAATTACTTAGTTAATGTAGTTTTATTTCAATGAACAACATTTTAAATGTAATTATCAATTCAGTGCATTTTTATCATTGTTGTTGAACGAATTCCGCTAAAGCGTCTGTTTCGTGGAATGCTTCTGTTGCAATTGCTAGCGTCGGTGTAATTGAGATATTACGCGTCTCGACGACCTCAACTGCTGCTTTAAAACAATCGTAACTGTCGTCATCAAAATACGCAGCCGGAAGTAAATTTTAATTTATTTGACACAGTAGTCTTTAAGCTATTGAATCTTTTTCCTGTTACATGTAAGGATAGAGTTATGATTGTTTTTGAGTCAAAGCTTTAATCTTGAATAAGAATTGATTAGATACTGGATCATCTGGATGAAATCGTGTGTGGAGCGCTACGATGAAATGAGCTGCGAATTTGAACTGCGGCGAATGGAACAATGCGATGTAATTCAATTGTCAATAAAATTCCCGCATGTCGTTTTAGTACGAGTACATCATTGGCCTTCAAAAAATCTCAAGCGTTTCCAACTACAAAACTCTAATCTGTCCGTTTTTTCGACTGATTAATCTGGATTTTGTTTAAATTTAAATTCCAACAATTGCTGAAATTTAGTTTTCAGTTGAATAAAAGCTGTAATGACAATTATTGAATATTACACACTTAATGTCGTGTTTGTTTTATTTTTCTAATGTTTCTTTACCAGCATAGAATCCATATAAATCAATTTATGTTATTGGCATAGAACGACAGATTTCTATAGCGGCCAATATTTAAAAGTATAATATATTATTTCTAAAAAAAGCTGAACGGAATTTTTAGAAAAAAAAACAAATATGCTTTGCTTTAAAATCAAGTATAAGCATACTAATTTGAACTGACTCAATATCGCTTATTTGATTTTGTCTGATTGAAAACTGAATCTTAAAAATTATTTTCTATAATTATTATTGTTACAATTAACGCAATCAGCATTAATTTTGTAATAAAATATTTGTTTTATAATCAAATAAAATAGATATTTTAAGAAATTAGCTATTTTTAATTATTTCATTGACTAAAGTAGGCCTACTGTACTTGTTCGAAGAAGCATTTTAAACATATTAGGGCCTTCGATAAATCATAAATTCTAAATTTTATTTAATACATCGTGATATTGACGTATTGATATCAAGCCAACGAAATCCCATGATTTTGTCGATATTTTGTATTAAATTAATAAAATAATGAAATTCTATAATATAAGAATCGTGCAATTATAATTTACATAACTTAAAGACTATCCACAATCATAATTCTATCCGCATCTCGTATATTGAGTAACATAACTTTTTTATGCATATTAATTGATACGGAAATAATGTTAAGATTTCAATAGCGTCAGGGTAAATATACCGTCTAGTTGTTAAATAATATTAACAGTAATAATTAGGACTACTTTACTCTTTGGTCAATAAAATGTGAAGCAAATAATATAAGATAATGTTATGCCAGCATATTGCACGCTGCTAAAAAATATTTTTCACCATAGAAATTGTTGCAGAAGGATATCTAAGTCTAGACTTTACTACGGCAATAATTGTGTGTTTTTTTCAAGAACTACATGTTTAAAACCTATGTCATGATTGTCATCAGATAACAAAAACTATTTTTCTCATGGGAAGCATAGGTTACTTGTTTAGATCGTGATCATTATTGTCTATGATACACAATTATGTTCGTTGCAAAACAGAGAATTAAGAGAAAGTTGTGAACGTAATTATTTGAATATTTGCTTAATTAAATTAGTGTATTATATGTACAAATTAAAATTGTTTTAGATATTCTTTAAGATTAAAAAGTGATTAATAAATTGAAATCATGAAAACACTGTTCAATTTTTATGAAAATCATAATTATAATTTTTTAGAATAAATAATGTAAACTAAAAGAAAATTTGCAAATGGTAACATTTTATTTATCAATAATCTATTATTAATTTTCAAATAACTATAGAAAATGAGAGCAGCATCTATAACTAGGAATACTTAAGTAATGTTTCTTTCTTTACAAATTGTGTATAATCTAAAATTATTAACAATTTAATTATTATTACAATTTTTTATTATGCAAGATATTGCAGAAATAAAGCTAAGAGAGAGAGGATTATTTTAAAACAGAAACAAGTCTCTCAATTAGCGATAATTTCTAGAAGCAAGATTATTTTCAACGAATGATGATCTAATAATGTTATAATCTTTTTTAGTAAGGTTTTCGGAAACTCTTGCATAGAGCTTTGATGGTGATCCTCCTTCAATTTGAAATTAAAAAAGCTTATTGCTTCAGCGATCTCTGATTTTTGACAAAATTTCCGCGAAGACTTTTAATCACATGGGCCTACCTAAACCTAATGCCACCAATATTCAAGTAAAAAATTAACATATTTTTGCCAGAGATTCGCTTATCAACCAGGGCCCTTGTGCAATGTGCAATGCCAAACTTGTACACTCCATTGCCATACCACTGAATTCAAATTCTGTTTATTTCACACGAGATTACAGAACGCATTACATCATGCACTTGTTCATATTTTTGGCTCTAATACCTCCACCCCTTCTTGCTAGAAAGGAACTCAGCCACAGAGCGCGGACTAGATCTCGGGGAATATTCAATTTTGTCTCTTTCTTATTCTTTTTCTGCTCGTCTTTCAATTATACAGGTTATCTCGCCCTACTTTTAATTCTTCTCTACTCATCTTCCGTTATCTTTGATGACATTCTTATCTTCACTTCATTGTTTTTCAGATTTTTTATTTTGCGTTTATTTGATCAAGTGTAGTTTTTTTTACTATTGAGTGTAATTAATATTGTATACTGAAGTTGCAGGACTCATTACCACTTTTAACCTAGTAATCGCTTTATCGTCTTCATTTTAAAAATGAAGGATTTGGAGAATACGTATTTTAAAAATGCGCTTGGATTAGATGTAATGACTCAAATAGTTATTAGATAAAATATATTGATAATGTTGTTGCAGTTAATTGTTGATTATTGAATGCAAAATGAAAAAATGTCATAATCTAAAAGGTTGAGCAACAATTTTTAATGAACTGTGTGACTGCGACTTAGAACAAACACATTGGTCTCATTCTCGTATAGCCTACTAATATGAACTTTATTCACTGAAAAAGTACAGCAGTAATTAAATATGAAGATAACATAACCGAAAAAATTTCGGTTACGTTATCATAACCGACTATTATACTATTCATTTATTAACTCTTTTTACACAGCACATCTTTGCAAGTTAATTTGCACGTTAAAGGTGCCTATCGATTCGGCATCGGATTAATCGTAGGATGATAGCGCGACGACGATATCGAGTTTTCTCATTTTTGAACAACTTAATCTGTGTTTAATATCAGCATTTATTACATATAAACATTCATATTTATTATTCTTAACATTTGGTTACATTTATTTAAACTTTACATTTAATTTCTACGGTAACTACATTATTAATAAAATTATTACTTTGCCTGAATTTAAAAATATTAACGAATATTCTGAGTTATGTATGTTAAATTTATACTAGTCAAAGCATCCCCCCCCCGTCCTCCCAGACTACTCATAATTTTTTCCCGCATGACCGAGGTGCCGAAGGCTTTATGACAATTGCTCAAGAGTCGATATCAAAATGTATTATCACGAAAATATTTCCCCAAATCATTAAATTATATAAATATCATCAATGATTAATAATAATTCCGATAATCTTTTAAAAACTTTCTCATAAAATTTTTACGTGTAGCAAATTTGCTTCGAACAATTATGCGATACAAATTCAGCATCCCAGAGCAGTTGCACTGCATAGTTTAAGAGTTTAGAAAAATATTCAGTTTAAATTTGCCTGCTTAAATATTTTTTAAAGCCACTCAATTAGCTGATGTATTCAATGAGTATAGTGATGTTATCAAAGAGTCGAAGCGGTTTAGTAAAATATGAAATGCTTTAATTCTCGACGCACGCATTAGTAAACTGAAATAGGCAAACATCCGCCGCACGATAGAAGCTCTTTAGACCGGAAGTAGCACGTCGAAGAACACGTGACTAAATCGCCATGTTCTCTTCGTGATAGCCGATACCAGACGATATCAATACTATTACATATATAAATATGTCTTGTTAGCATATTGCTGTTTAAACATTATTCTTTATTAAATTATAACAATATAAGGTTTTGTCTATTAGAGCCAAAAGTTTTGCAATGCTCCTGCAGGCCTTAAATTTATCAAAGAATATCTTGTATTTCTACATAAACAGAAAAGCAAACTTTTCTGCATCTGCATGATAACTTAAAGTGTTTGAGTAACATCTATATAATACAATTTGATTTACAGAAATAAATATTATGAAACTCAAATATTTTTGGTGAATAACTTATCACAATTATATTCAATTAATCTGAATATCTTAGACATATAAATGAAATTTGTCAGCATTGAAATCATTCGTCAATATACAAAATCTATAAGTTCATATAATATTATGCAGAAGTGAAAAAGTGAAAAAGAAGAAAATGAGAAAAAAAATGCACTAACATGCAGAACATTGACAACTTCAGCTATTTGATTAGATACCGAGACAGGTAAATAGTTGTAATAGACGATCTGCTATCATGTATTGCAATTAGATATTATTGTCTCAAAAACATACACAGCCAGCGTCACAGATAATAATAACTCATGCTCTTAATAATTCATTGATCGGTAAGTTCATCTAGTTGAGATTTTAAAAAACTCTTGCGAGAAGTCATTACTCCATTTTAAACAGAGATCTCAAAATAGACGCAACCACCTACACTGCTTGTCATGTTTATTTATATGCAATTCTCCGTAATCATAGCTCGGTTGTATTAAATCGAAGACTAATTCATTTTTGATAAAAACTATGATATTGTAACCTTAAAATTACTAGTTATCAGACAAATTGAGATATGTGTTAATTGATATAAAACAAAATATAATGTACAGATATTTTTTTAGAGAGGTCTTTGAAATTACACTAAATAACAAATTGATTATTTGTTTTTTAGTTTAACATCAGCAAAAATGGCTTTTTTGTTTCCTGATGCGTCTTGGATGTCTAACAAAAGTGATGAGTGAACACTTTATTTGCAACATAGCAGTTTCTTTATATTAAATAACATAAGATCCTAACATAAGATCATACTATTGTCTAAATTTGTTATTCATTGACAATGTTTAGTGTTTACATTGCTTATATTAATTTATGTTATTTGTGTTGAATGTTAACTTGTGGTGAGTTAAATAGATATATCTTATGACAACACTGGCTATGCAACAACACTAATAAATAGAAAAATGATTCTTAAGTTATGACTGTAGTAACTGTTTATCAGTAAATGCAGTAGTCCTGCCCTCTCTGTCCAACATTGTAGTTAATGCAAGCCGATCCTTACATTTTCTGATATTAACATTCATCTTGCGACACGATCAAATAAACACTGTCGTGAGTGCGATGCTTTAAAATCAAAGCATTAAACTTATTCATTTAAATACACTGCATCATTGCATTAGTTTTTCATAAACTTTGCAGATAAATAAGATAAAATATAATTGTGTTAATAATTATCATGAACGTTTATCACGATGATCATCATTATAATCAGGATGATCGTGGTGACTATAACGTAACGAGATGTAAAGGAGACTGACATCGATATTAATTTCTTATAGTAAACGACTAAAAAACACGGTACGCTGTCTAACTAGCTAAGATCAGCACATTTGATACCAGTTAATTAAACCGGTCCATTTATAAGAGGCTAATTACTCAACTCCTAAATGTGAGCTCTGACAGCCGAACTAAGAAAACGGTGAGAATATAAACGTGAGGAATCAGAATGGTTACTAATAACTAAGTAAATCGTCTCCACGCGGTTGTTCGTGAAACGTGTTGTGCGTGGGTAAGTTACTGAGAACAAAGCCAGATGGCGTGTAGCTCGGCGAATACGGCCATCAATAATACAACTAACAAGAAACAGGCATTTGTTGAAACTTGCAACAAGTACCCATCAGGCAGTAAGAAAACTTATCGTCGTAATCCGATCAATCCAGTGACATTATTGCCAAAAGTGCGGACGATTATTTCTTAACTGATATTTCTAATCTGAGTTACAGGAAGAGAAATAATGTCTATTTAAAATGTTTTCTTAATTCTTAAGATTTTTTTAAATGGTGGCTATGTTTTTCGTAATTTTAATGGATTTATAATTTCTGATTAACATTATTTCATTGTAGTTCTTTACATTTTCAGATATTTACATTAATTTTAACCAAAATCAACATTTACTGATTCCGTAACCAAGGAAACTAAAATAAACATCTAAATCGCGATTATTGATTTGTCAATTATATATCTTTACTAAATTACGTACTTACAACTTTTTAAACAATTACAGTATAAAATAATGAGTAAGTCTGCTAAGTTTAATTTTATTTCGTACGGTATTGTTTGCATTGTATTGTCTGGAATGCAACCGATTAAGTCAGAAAACATTTTGTCCTCAAACGTTCACTTGGTAGAATCAGTAATAGACGCCTCCATATACTCATCGACACTTGTTAAAGTCTCGGCATTGGCTAACAAAATGGAAGAATTTTTCTGGCTTACAGGTTAGTAAAGGAATTCAATAAATTTTCTTAAATAATCTTAAGAGTACAACATTATAATTTTTAATGCGTTAATATTTAGAATAATTTTGGTTTTGTTGTCGTATGGTTTTATCGTTAATGTTTACATTAAGATTGTTGTGACCCGCTGTTCTTTGTTCAGTGATTGCAGTAAACAAATTATTTGTTATTTGTCATGCGGTTAAAGAAATTAAATAACGAACAAGTTAATTACAAACTACTATGAAATGAATATTTGTAGTTGAAGGATTAATGTTTTATCTGTAGCCGAATTACTAGAAATGATGAGTATTGGCTTCCTTCCAACGATTATTGCTGCTACAATAAGAAATTAAGCGTTTTTCATTAGGAACATTATCCAATAACTGTAATCGCAATCTGCAATGCGTTACTTAAAATTTACATAAATACGAAGCCTCTGAAAAAAAATCGTCATAAAATGTACTTCATAACGTATTCAACAAATATTTGTCAGATCATATAAATTATAAAATGATCCCCGCATACGAGCACTCGATAAACAGAGACCGTCGTTGTTTCTTGATAAATAATATCAATGCCTGCATTCGCGCTGATCCATATTTATGTGCGATGCTTTAATTTGCACTTGTTTGTAACTAAATACAAGAAGCTACAGAAATATAATTTACTGTTTCTAATTATGACTTCTATAAGGCTTAAAGCGAGCGCAGCAAGACATTCTGCTATAAGGTTAACATTTAATATTAAATTAAAACTAACTTTAACTGTACTGACAAGCCAAATCGATTTTTATAATAATGCATAAATAGTTGAATTTGTATATAAACATAAACACACATGTCCTTGAATTTTAATTTTATATTGCTTTTGAAGAAAAACTTTATAATATTAAAAGCTATTTTTCATGAAATTAGATTAAAAGTTCAATGAAATGTTCAAGAAGTTCAATGAAAAATAATCTAAAATGAACGTTTGAAGTCAATCAGTGAAGCTAACTATACAAAAATAAAACAAATTCGATAGTACTTCACAAATTTTTGATTGCAAGAATAAATTCTCCCTCATATGACAATTAGGTCGGCGCCTTTTATGTTAATTACACACCTTGCGCATAATGCGACTATTGATTGTCTGATGCGGCGACTTTATGTAATCGACGTGTTTTACTTCCGGTGCTTCTCGTGCAATCAAGAAGAATTCTACTCACAGAATCTTTGTCAGTTGACAAAATTGACAGCCTCTCCAGAAAGAAGCGAACAGTTTTCTTTGTGTGGAAGAAATAATATGACTTGACCCTGTCATGTCAAAGTCTGTGCAGATTTTACTACCGAAACAAAATCGATAAATTTGCACTACGTTAAAATGAATAATAGAATTAAAACTAGTTGAATGAGAACTTCATTCTATCTATTATAAATTGAAATTTATTTTAATGAAAGAATGTTGTTTTTTGTAAG
>JAQIXG010003087.1:0-15816 GCA_034700105.1 Oconnorella tubifera
TATATATTGCTATATGATATTTGAAAAAGTTTCTTGTTAAATTAGGTGTAGGCCCAATAATTCAAAATTATAATAAAAATTGTAATATATAAAATAAGTCTTAAAAATTTCACTGAAAATATAATGTATAATGAAACATATTAATTGATACTGATTAGTTGACTGATGGTAATATTTTTTATCGATTTTTAGTTAAAACCCAACTTTTACCGGTGTTTCACCATTTCTTCCCCTGTATTCCAGATCTCCCCCCTCTTCAGCAAGACGCTTTAATTCCTGTAACATAGTCGCCTCTCGACTCATTCGTGTTCTCTCTATCAACTCTTGTGTTACTCCTATTTAAATAAATATGCAACTTTAAAGTTATTTCTGATTAAAGTTATATCACACCAGATTATAATTAATTGCAGTTATATAGAAATTACAAATAAATAAAGAAGAACATAAACGCGTGAAATTTTGTAAATTAGTCAATCTATAAAAAGTATTGTTGAAATAATATATAATTGAGTATAATAAAGATATAAACGATAACAATGATAAAGACAAAATATGCTATTTAAAAATAATACTATTCAATCGCATTAAGATTATAAGTTGAAACTTGAAGCAATAAGTTCAAACAACATTTTCTCTTAGTTTATCGAAAAATGATTTAGAAAATTTGTCCTAAAACAAAAATCTACAATATACAAATAATCTAATGAGGACCACATTTATTGATAAAAATTTATAATTGAAGTGCTTTCTTAACGAAGTAAAAGGTTCTAGGACGTTTCGTCAACGGACTGTTCGTCAAGGATTAATCTTGTAACGGACGATTATTATAACCCCTAACCTAACCCTAACCTTAACCCTAACTCTAACCATAGTCATAAATCTAACCCTAAACCTAATCGTAACCCTAAACCTAACGAATAGTCCTTGACGAACAGTCAGTTTGCGAATTGTCTTTTGATGAAACGTCCACATACAAAATAAAAAGTAAATAATATATTTGAATTTAGACCAATGAATAATTATTGTTACAGTACAGTAACAATACTGTAACAACATATCGATTGATATTTACAAGCCATCGAGCAAATGCAACGAAAAATCATAATCTTTGTTTCAAGACATTCTGACAGCTAATTACAAGTAGCCATCATAAAGCGCAATAATGTGTAATGAGACCTCGTTTAGCCATCTCTGATTCGATGTAGTCAAGTGCCACTTCATCCTCACAGATGTCATACGGCATGTTACCGTCCGCATTCACCGCAAGCAATTCCGCACCACTGCAATTAAAAAAGATGAAAATTTATATTATTATCAATGTTTTTGTAGAAGAAAAAACTGCAATGGCTAAGCAATGCTTTTTTATCTCGAGCTAAGCTTTTTCTCCTTAAAAAAATTAATGAAAGAGTAATATAAATATGCTACAAGTCAGAGCACATAAAAAAGTTGAAAAGATTCACAGAAAATTTCCAAATTTTATGAAATTTTTCTTAGAAAAATCGCAAAGTTTTGCTGCTAGTCACTTTTAAAACATCGAAATAAAATATGCCCGAGAAAAGATTTAAAGCGTTCGGGCATAACTGAAAACGTGAATTAAAATTTTTATTGTTTAATAAAACACAAATAACGTAATCAAATAATAAATAAAATAAATCGATCAAACAGAAAAGTAGGTCTACATTAGAAAGTATAATAAGTTATCAAGAAATATCAGATCTATAGGTCCAGCACATCAAAATTTACGCAATAGCAATTTATCAAAATGTAAACAAAACAATCAAAAATGAAAGGAAAAATCCAATGTATGCAGAGATAAAGTAGTAGGAGATGAAAAGACAACAGAAAAGGAAGAAGCAAGATCAAACACTCCATATACAATAATCGTGCTTATTTGTGCTTAATGTCTCACGATAAACATTAAGATGTAGTTCTATAATTTAAATGTAACATAAAGTGTTAGAAATTGAAATAATATAAATTGATATAAATGTAAAGTTGACATAAATTGCATTTACAGCCAGAGGCATTGATAAAAAAGGCGTCGATTTTAAATTTAGTAATTAAAATTAACAGATTAAAAATCCTTACTTATATAACGTTTTATAATCTGCTCATTTAAATTTGGGTATTAATATCATTTTTAATTTTTTTGATTTAGGTCCTATCCCGACTCTAAAATTATTTCGAAGGATATTTTGCGGCGAATTACGAGAGTAACTTGATATATGATTTCATTTGTTTTTGTTGAGATAATGAAGAGCCATGAGCGATCAATCAGAACATTGTCGATAAATTAGATTCTTAATAGAAATTATGTAGATTTTGTCCTTTTTGTCTTCATCAGTAATATTTATAGGACAATTTAACCTCAGTTTATTTTAAAAATGATGTTATTATCACACCACATAATGAATCTTACGGGAATAGAAAAGTTTTACTGAAATTTGAAATAGTTTTAAAGAATGACGTGTCTACAATAGAAAAGTTTAAGAATAACAATTACCAAATTATTTAAAATTATTGCTAATCTTGAATTTGAAATGTAAAAGTTAGAAATGTTCAAATTTTAACATCTTGACTGAGTTTGAGAACAAAGTAGATAGCGATTTTAAGCGTCATCTATAGAAAATTATCTATAGCGGATGCTTATCACTATTTGAAAGCAAATGAAATATGGCCTCAAGATTTTGCAAGATATTTAATAGACAGATTTGCATCTCAGAAGATATAGAAGAAAGATATATAGAACGGCCTACATTCTGTCAAAACATCACATATACATACATACTTACCTATCAGATGGTGTTCTGTGAGGAACATACATACTTGCCTATTAATGAAGTACTTGCATACTTGCCTATCAATGAGGTACTGGCATACTTGCTTATCAATAAGGTACTTGCATACTTGCCTATCAATGATGTACTTATAAGTACTTGCCTATCAATAAGGCACTTGCACACTTGCCTATCAATGAGGTACTTGCATACTTGCCTATCAATGAGGTACTTGCATACTTGTCTATCAATGAGGTACTTATAAGTACTTGCCTATCAATAAGCTACTTGCATACTTGCCTATCTATGAGGTACTTTATGAGTGAGGTACTTATAGGTACTTGTCTATCAATAAGGTACTTGCATACTTGCCTATCAATGAGGTACTTGCATAGATGAACGTGACCACAAGTCCCCGCTGCGTGTAGAGGGGTCCAGAGCTCACTGTCACGAGCATTTACATCAGCGCCGTACTCGATTAGCAATCGCAACATTTCTTCAGAGTCGTCAATACAGCACTGGTAGGAAATACAGAAACAGATAATACAGAAACAAAAATATGCAAATATAGAAACAAAAACGTTATATGCAAATAACTCTTGGCATTCAATGCATTCTGTTTCTCATTAAAAATAAATATTCTACTTTGAAAAATTAATTTAAAATTATGATTGAGTCATAAAGTTGATTATTTCAAAAGTGGTAATCTCGATAATCTAAAATCTTGTAATTTAAATATACATTATTGTGATGATAATTTCATTTAATTACTGCGAATGGTCGTAAAGAATTATGATGGTCTATATGAACACCTTTACGAAAGAAAAACAGCCCAATCGAAATCTTTATTATCGAGAAAACTAGTGTATCAGGGCACAAATATAGCAAGTAATAGATCACTGATTAACTCAAGCAGCATATGTCAATGGAATGAAAGACCTAGTTAATCTGGTGTCACTCCATGAAATATTTGCTTTTTCATTTTTTTGATAACCACGCGAGATTCGCGAAACTGCAATAAATATGCAAACCAAGATAACTATACATTTCTGACAATTACAATGAGCTGGCAATTTATTTTTGTGGCAATGTATAACAACAATTGCTTCTATATGACCCTATATTATAATTATAATTGCATTTAATTAATTTAGTGTATACTATAAACATATAATTCTCTAACGGATTTGGAAATAACATTTATTACATCATATAATATGGGATCGGCCTAAATGATTACATAAATCCGTCAAATATTTCATTGATTAGAAATATATCACAATATCTGTCTTCAATTTTAAAGAAATCCTTCTTATTCTCTCATCTTTTACATTACTGGAAATCGTCACAGTAAGTGCCTTGTGAGCTAATGAAGCTGACAGATGTGTGTTCATTTAATTTGTAAAAGTTTCTGCTTTTAATTCAGTTGTGTTGTGTTTGACAGTTTTAAGCCTTTTTGTGATGCTTTTAGCATTCCCATGAAATTCGTACGACATTATAGCTCGTCAAATTGAATTTATCGATCGAAAGCAAGAACGAACTTCAAAAAACTCGAGGCGTTAAAGCTCAACATGTTCCAGACCTGCAAGCGTAATTGCATCGGTGTAAAATATGTACTGTTATAATTCTGAGATCAATTGATACACAACGCATTGAGATGGAACTCATTTTCTATGGTAAAAATTATCGATAATCTCAAGCCTAGAGCTTTGCAAAATGATAAATGAGCAAAATGATAAATGAGCTTCGTAAAATGATACCATTTGTAGAAAAAGGGAAAAATGAAAAAAATGAAATCGAAATTGTTTAAATAAATTACGACGTTGATGTATAACTCGCAAAGATCGTTGGAGAAGCCATATAACACAGGAATCGGACTTGATATATGTCAATTTTAGACTCCCAAAAATGTTCACTATTTTGCAAATTTGCTGTCAGGTGCATATATAGACAGTTATGTTTGGGACATGGTTTTAATTAATACTATTAACCAATTGTTAAAGTTAAATTATCCTTTTATGTTTTAATAATTGATGCAACAAACAAATTAAGAAACATTTATAATAAATGATATTTTTATAATATATAACAATAAAATGTATTTAATTATTCAACAATATAATTATTATATAACTATGTTGATAATGATAATTTTAATTCTAATTATTATATAATTATAATTAGAGGCAAATTAGTAAAACAAACGTTACATTTTCATTGATTTATTAAAATGTTTTCAATCTGCAACTGATTACTACAACGCATCTAACATCAATATTATGACCAGATCTGATCTTAATTTCGAAATTAAAATTTACTCAAGGTCATTATTGTTAATGTGACGTCATGACCTTGAGATCAAAAGACTTTGCTCTTGATCTCAAGGTCTTAGAGTCAATATCCTGGTCTCGGAGATTTCTTAAAGATCTCCATATATTGACACTGAACTCTGACTTGTACTATTTATTCCCTAATTCTAATTTTATTTACAATGTCGTGATGCAACCTGAATGTCATTTTAAAATTTCAGTTTCAAAGGCAACGTTAATGACTCTATATAGTGTTCAGCCGCAAATTGCTTCTGGGAAAGAACAGTAAAATGCTATTATAGTGATGAAAATAAAAGCGAATAGACAGCAATGTAATAAAAAGTGACTGAGCACTTTACTTGATTTCAAAGTCACACCAAGTAAGTATAGATCATTGCTCATAGAATAAGATTAAATGAGTACAAAGTGACGTTTAGCATGAAAAACGACAAAAATGTCATCAATTTCAAAAATTGCTAAAACATCATTTAAAATTAAAAGAGACTTACAAATATTTGGCAAATTCAAGAAAATATTAGCATATTACACAAGCCACGCTAATAGAACAATTTTTTAAAATAAACAAATCGCTGCTGGATTTTTAATTTTAAATAGATCTTCTTTAACAAAAAAAATACAAAGAAGTTCAGTAAAAAAAAGGAATTTCTGCGAGTGGAGGGATGGATGAACTCTATGTAAAACTATTGCGTAATATTGATAAAAAAACTTTCTACAGGCTAGTTGTCCCACATCTCTCATCGGTTCAGTGCAAATCTGATGAGGAGGTAAATTATCTTGTTGCATTAAACCGGAGCTAGAAACGAGACGAGTCGTATCTTGGAGGTTGTCCGGACGATGCCCGAGGGACAAACCAACGTCCTAGGTCCGGGTCAGCACCGAATCCGAGGTGCAAAATAATAACCCGGAGAAAGACATTGATAAGAAAATGATATTACGCGTTCAATGACTTGTAACAAGGGACGAAGTGCAGACACTTGGGAAAGCTGCGAACTTGAATTGAAAAACACGGATTTTCAAGAAACACATTAAATTCTAATATTAAGAACAATAATAAGTCTCTTAGTGCAAAATCGCAATTTTAAGATATTTTGTGGCGATTTCTTATTATTATGTTAGGCGAAATAATGCCACTGTATATTTTAAGCCAATTTCAAGATCAAAATCTGGTTGGAATGAAGCGATTGTAATATTTCTGCTTTTAATTCAAATTTACACAATACCACATAGTTATTTGAAGCAGCTTTAGAATTACATCGGTTATTAAAAAATAACTGATTTAAAATGAATCACATTACTTATAATACAGAGAAAAGTAGCGCAACCAGCTAATACTTTTAAAGTGCAATTAAGAAAAACAATTTAGAAAAGTCATATCTAGCAAAAAAACTTATTTCATTTATAATCGTCGTTTAAAATTTTTTAGTGATATAAGATGCTACCATTCCCATTCAATTTTAGTTTCATTGACATTTTTGTCATATTCCTGCGTCACTATCTATATGTTCTTAACTTTGCTATTGCATAGTTACTGATTTTGAGTTTATTATTTATGTAACTTCTCTGTTACTTTATTTACACTGTGAAACTGCTGTTTTCCCGTGAATAAAGTTCACATATATATCGTTTTTGAGATCAAATTCAGTTCATGTCAAATAATCTGAAATCATAATCTATTATTAAATTGTTGTTTGTATCTTTACTGAACGACTATCTGTCACCAGAGAGCGAAGCTGAAGCTTCAAATGTCATTTATTAATAAGCGACCTTCCGCTGGACGCCCTATAAGGGAACTAAACCCATTTCGCGAATGACTTTACATACATCTCAATCCCACGGTCATTAATATTGCATGCCACTAAATCAGGACTATGGGACTAATTAGTTCAAAGATAGTCATTAGTTAATTATACACCGATCGGTCGAAAACCCAGGAGCTAACTGGAGTTTTTAATGAACAGTCAAACTGTCAATTCCCATTCCTTATTGTGATTAGGGTTAGTTGACTTAATTTGAAAGACCTTAACTATAAACTTAATTCAAGCCATTATAAGTAAGCAGAAATAATAGTGCGACTTGATGATGAGAACTTGACAGGCGTCGGGAATCGGGAGGGTAGTATAGAATTTGATATTTATTAAAGGATTCGTACACAGAGAGAAGGTCATTTCTTAGTGAAGCAAAGATAAATCGCTCTGAGACAAAAACTTGTCTGTAACGCTTTTCCCACATATCTTAATATTCTTTTGACTAAATTTACATCACATGACGACATTTTACATTAAGAACTAATAATATCTAAAACAATGAATTACATTTATAACGTTTAGCATGTTATCTTACTATCTGGTAAATACCATAAAAGAGTCTAGATTACCCAAGTATTATGTCATTATCACAATATTGAGCGTATTTATATTAAAAAATTGAATATTTGGTCAAAATTAGTCACATAAAATTTCGGAGTAAGGAAGTTATAAAAATGGCATACATTTAGCATATTTGGACATTAATTTTACTTCAAGGGTCACATACCACAACCACTGTCATTTTCTAGCATATCATCTCACTAGAATTCAAATCCCGTCAAAGATCAGGATAACATTCAGCAAGAAATAGGACATGAATGATATGAATGACAAAACATCAACAGGTTAAATAATATCAAGAAAATAAAGTTCTATATTATCTCACCCGGAAAAGATACATGTAATTTTGGCCAAGTTTTGTCCAAATTGGTCTCGTAGTTTAAAACAAGAGAGAAGTTATTGACAAATAGATGCATTTACTTATAATTATTATAGCACTGTAGTTTTATTGTGCTATTTCTAGATGCTGTAATCTTGTTTGTCTGCTTTTAGGGAGATAATGATAACAATCTTAAAATTCACCTGGTGCAATGCAGTCAGTCCGTCTTCGTTGGATGCATTCGCGCTGACACCTTGCTGCAGCAACTTCCGAACTAAAAATATATAAAAACAAGTTAAGTTGATTCTTGAAAATCATTTAATAAACTATATACTGTGATTTGTAATTAAAATATTGAATACATGTAATTATTCTAAGAAGATAAATATGATACTTCATGATATTGATTAGACACTATAATTACATATTATTCATTGAAATAGATTTTGACAGGCTAAACTTAGAAAAATATTTAGATAAATATTTAGATCTAGCTGAACAAATTTGGAGACGAGAGAAAACGAGACGAGAGAAATAAAGCATTTAATGCTTGATATTTAAGTCAAAATTGAATCGTGAGTAGGCCTACTCTATTTTTACCGAGGTTTCTATGTGTAGGCCATATATATAATATATACCTAATAATGATATATATCTCATGATGATAGTTTTTTTATCATTATATAATTATTTAAAATTATTACTATTGAGATTGTAAATAAAAAAAACCCGAGAAAGTAGTCATATCCCAATGTCAGAAATTATAATATAAATATTTTTAATATAAGGATAATGATTCAGTAGTTGCTTCATTATATCAGTGGTCTTTAAGATAATGCTAAATCAAAAACAATTCTAATCAAACATTCTATCCAATTCACTAAAATATCAATTGATTTTATTGTCAATATATTATTCCTGAGTTGAATCACATTTACTCGCTAGTTCATATTAATCGTGACCAGATATAATTGTACTTTTACAATTATTTCTGCAATGTTTCTTAGAGCTGCGCTTTAATAAACTGTAAGCTCAACTGTTTATTTTATTCATCTGTTACATATTTATTAATACTAAAACTTTCCGATTTGCAAGAAATTAAACCAGCAATATATCACATAACTTTATTTAAATATATGATAAATTATATTTACAGTCTTAATATAATTCTGTAAAATAAAAATTCCGTAGTATAAAAATGTAATTACCGAGTTTAAATTTGACAAAATAATATTACTTTTTATTAAATCGCCGTAACATTGAAATTATTTGTACTTACGTTTATAATTTCGTGCGTACACATCAAAAAGGTAGGGCTTCAAAATCGTCAATTAAAAGTTATTTTCAATTAAATGCTTTAATTTCGCATCCGACGAAGACGGACTGACTGCATTGCACCGGGTGACTAATTTTAAGATTGTTATCGTTATCTCCCTAAAAGCGGAATAGCTGCCTGCTTAAATATAGTTTAGTAAAAATTTAGTTTAATAGTTTATAATATAATAGTACGATGGTTTTTGTAAAAAACACATTTCACTAAAAAAGCCTCGTTAATTACCAGCTTTTAGATGCCATAATAATATTTCAGAATAAAAATATTTCTGATCGGTACAAAAATGTCTAAATAACTGCGCTAAATTTCAAAATGGTTAATTACAATTATATAAGGTATTTAAAAACTGAACAAAATTGTTAAAAAATAAAGCAGCCATGTATTTATGGCCCAGACAGCGTAATATACTTGGACGATTTAGTCACGTGAGATTCATCATAGATTTAACGGATCATGATTTGCTAGTGACATCAATCTATCATCCCCGGGCATCGGCGGAAAGATACTTTTGAAAAATGTTGGTGGCTGCTTAAAATATTGGATCAAGTAAACTCAAAATTAGCTGAATATCTTTGAACTAAATATCTTTCTTTTTGCATGTAAATGTAGATGTAGCCTACAAATTATGACGGCGCAAAAACAATTATTTTCAACCAATGTCAGGCATTTACATAATGGAAACAAATTTAAAAAAAATAATAATAAGGATTCAATCCACCAATCGTCCTCGCATATCAACCACTGTTTTCTGGATATTTCATGGCCAGACCTTCGACCCCGTCAATATTTTAACAGAAAATTAAATTTGGCGAACATTTTGTGAAAGCAGATGAAAACCATTGAAACTGAAAAGTATTTAAAAAAAATATTTTCGTGAACCGCTACAAAAATTAAAGCACCCAATTACCGTTGCATTACATTTCGATATAAACATTATACAAATGTTCTTTTAGTATCGATATCTCTTAGTAACTACAATTAATAATTGCTTCTGTAATATACATACATATATACTGCATATACGGGAAAGTGTCTTTAAACTTAATGTTTTAAACATAGTGTTTAAATGCGCCGGTATCTGAGTAAAACTTAAATAAACGTTAAATCTACAGTCCTACATACAATGACTACGGTGTGGTTTTGAACCGAATATCTGCCTGTTCCTCCCTAAATAATTCGGCCAAACATTTTCTATTCAATTAAGCGATTTAGCTAATTTAGAAAAATAACAACCTGAACGTTCGACAACGAGAGCTTGTTAGTTACCACTTGACCATCTTTTTCGTATCAGATTTAGACGTGTCTAATTGTTTTTTGTTCATTCAAAGTCTGACAAAATGAAAACGTTAATGTTGTAAAAAGAGAGAAGCAATCGATTAAGAGGTCACCGGGCAACTGACAGTTGTTTCGCTACGAGGATTAATTATCTACTGGTGGGTTTGACGGTTGGGATTTTTCTCTTTTGCTGAACGTATATTGCCATTGTCTAACTGATTTTGTGCATGCTTTTTGTTGCAAAACTATATTCTAAAATAGTTTTTTTTGTTCATTTATGGTTTAGCGTAAGAGCTAACTCTATAACTTTAAGCATAACTCTAAACTTAAACCATAAATTAAAAAAAAACTATATTAAAATCTGTGTTATATCTTATCAAACGCTATTTTTAGCCATGCGCTAAATTTAGACAGACTAAAGCACAAAATCAATTAGAGTACAACTGTAGGATTCTTGGATGCATCAGTATTGTGCAGCTTTACGTGAAACCAGAGTCTCTATCTCGAAAGGAGAATGTTGTTAATTGCTTTCTCTATTCTAATTGATATATATTGATTGTTTTCATAATTCCGCTTCACTGTCATAATTCTGCAGCATGTGTTTTATTTAGCTATGTACAGTTACCTGGTCCTGAATTTTGTGCTTATTATTTATTAAATAATTTTATTCGTTTTATTTATATTGTGAAACTGCTATTTTATAAACAGCGAAAAAATTCGCGCATATATTAGATGCGAGGGATATTTAGTAATTTTTTCGATAAGAATGGAATGGAAAAACGACTACATAGATTGGCAAAAGAGTTGAATCGATGATCAACTCTTCGTCAATTATTGTGATTGTATCGACGCAGTATACAATACAATGCATGATTCAACGTTGATGATATTTTGCTTGCGGCTTTGAGTTATCCAACTTATAGATTCATTGAATAATCCATCGACAGTAGAACTAGTAGAGTATTACAAACTTTGAAGTATTTTTTTAATATCTACAATTACGCAAATAATTTTATTGCATAATAATTTTTCAGTTTTTTATACAATACAAAAATTGAATTTTTATTAATATAATAAATAAAGAATGACAAGAAATATTTTAATAAAATTATAATGACAATATTTACTATTTTTGAATTATATAAAATTAAAAATATGTAGCAGAGAAGATCTTATTTAATTCAATGCATTCGAAATTTAAACATTTTACAGGCGTATTATTATTGAGACAGTCTGTAATAATAATGTTTAACAAACGACTTTTTTTATCAAATATATGTACTTTTATATTTGTAATTTTTATGCAATAAAATCAGTAAAGAATATATATTTTTTTAATTATGAATAATTTGTTATATTTTTTAACGTGTTAGCACAACTACGACTTTTAGAAACCTAAAACTTGCTAGATTGAAGCAATCGTATGAATTTAAAGATACTAATAGACTCGGTGAAGACGAAATATTGAAAATGAGTCGGCATCGAATAAAGGTAAAAATGCTATAAATCAGTTAGTCCCCCCTGTAAACCCTGAATGTAATGATCCAAGCGACGCCTGAATATATCATTTTGCTGCAGCATTACTTAGCAAATGATTCACTTTGTTGACTATAGAGTGAAAACAGCAATGCAAGAGATAATGAAAGTGTATTGAACATTATTTTACAATTTGTATTGTCTACCACTAAACAATAAAATTGTAAGTTATGTAATCTGTGCACGAGTTGATTATTATTAGTGAGTATACAAGCGGATATAATATGAATAAAAAAAACTTATACTTGAGGTTCTACATTTTTAAAGTATAAAATTAGCGAAATTAATTAACTTGATGCAAATAATTTAATTAATTACGTTTGGAATATCTGGGTAGTGCTTTCATAAAGTCTGGCTGATATCACTTAAGTAGCATTATTTTATACCAATATAGTTCACACTAAATGCAAGTTACATTCTTATAAAATGAGACTATTATATTTTTACTAAGATATTCGTTTTAATATATGCATAATGCTTTATAGCACTATACAAAAATAAATTTACTAGAGAGTTTAAATGTATATATTCAAATGATAATCAATAATGTGTTGCACGTAGTAATAATGTTAATTATTATTATGTAACGAAGCTGATTATGCATTGAAGAGTTTAATGCATTGATTGATTTCTTACAAGATGGATAATTGGATATACTGGATATACTGAACATTATGAAGGCACAGATTACGATAAAATTAATTTTAACACTAATGCAACTTTCAGCTAATATAAAACGATTCGAGTTTATACTTAACTGTGCTATTTTTTGGCTTACACACTAGAATACAACAAGTTATTGAGAGTAAATAAAGTCATACTAAATGCAAACTGTTGCATTGTGCATGCTACATAGTAAAAAGATATAGCATTGTGCATCTATGATAACAAATTATTAGCAATAAATTAATTTATTTGAGACCACCGCAGATGGTACGCGACTGTCAAGCTAATTGTAAATAAATAATAAGACAATAAAGATATCCGCGCGACGCTATTAATAACAACATTTGATAAAACAACATTAGTATTAAGTTAAGAGTAAAATAGAAATTACTGATGTTCCACAGTAAGCGTACTGGAGATAGTGTAGAGTATGGAAGAAATTAGAATTACATTCTTCATTTCGCATAGTAATTGCCAGTTATTAATTTTATAAGTAGGCCTACTAAAATTATAAGTAGCAATTATTTGTTTACAACTTCAAGATATTAACAAGTAATAAACTGATTAGACGTGAATTTAAACTATTAACGATGAAATGAATGCATATAAATCAACTGGAGAAGTTTACAGGATGATCTATTGATCTATATATAGAGAAAAATATTTAAGTCTTTTTAATTGAAATCGCAAAGTTAATTTGAATTACGTCTAATAACAATAGCTGCGTTAAAAATAGTTGTTTGAAATTTATGGATTATTATTATTAGTTAGCATTGTAGTTAATATTAGAGTTCAGATTAGGATGCATATTATACTGATCTCAAATATCATAAGACGCTGGTTACAATTAAACAAGCGAAATTAATAAAATAAACCACTAATATCATAAAATAGCATATGTTGAGAAATGCAGTAGCTATTTCGGTAAAACAGTGCAATGTTCTTTTTCGTATATATCTACACTGTCATCTGTCTTTGTAAATATCTGCGACATGAAGCAATTGTCTTTATAGCATTATCTTTATATCTTTACAAAGCCGTTAATTCTTCTTTTAATACTTAACGTTATTAATCTAACAGCTGTAAAACAATCAGTCTAAGTAGCTTACAAAAAACCAGCGATTTGTTCTCAGTTACATTATAACAGCGGATATTACAAGATCAACATTATCCTTATGGATCACGAATATTAATTTTTACACCGCTCACCCGACTGTAAAGTCTTCATCAAATCGAAAAAAAAATCGTTTAGTTATGACAAGGAAATCAGAGAATGATTGCATTCGGGAAAGCGATGCGGAATTTAAAGCAAGCGCCTTGCGTTGCCGCAACCGTTACAGATGCAGTAAACAGAACTAAACGGTTTCGTGATTACGTTATTTCTATATTCTATGCGGTTGATCACGAATCGAATTACGACACGTGACAAAAACAAAAAACAGTCCGAGTTGATGTTATTCTCTCAAAATGGTCACATCTCGCAGACGGTTGAGTGCGTCTGAACGATCAAGGAAATATAATAGTGTATCGAGAGTGTATAATTGAGAATAAAGAGGCAAATTGTAATCCGCAGTAAATATCTGGGGTCATCTAAGAAATGTGAACAAATTAAAAATTTGAACTTTTAAATTACTTTTAAAACTAAAATTATAAAAATGTAATCAACTTTGTAATTTAGATTTTCTCTGGGTTGTATAGCAATTGTATACTCTAATGTCATTAAACACAAAAATAAGAACAAAAAATGTTTAAATTAATAATTAAGACCAATATTACTTAAAATAAAATTTACTGATAAATAATCCTATAGAATTAGTTGATAGTATAGATATATATCAAAAATATATAAATACAAGTTGTTGCAATTAATATTAGACGTCATGTCAAAATTACTTTTTTGTTTTAAATCTTCGAGAAACAAATGTAGAATTTAGTTTTATCTCCAGACAGTATCAATAGGCCCAGAGGTGATAGTTGTGGGCAAAGATATCGCTATGTCACCAGATGTGTTGTTCACTGAATCTCGCTATGAAGCGTAATTATTCGTTTCACAGGAGAATAACATTCTCGTCTTTTTTGCGACATTTTTAAATTTATTTATTTCGACAGAAAACACACAAAAACAAAACTATAAATATATTATTCATCAATCTTACTATTCTAATTAGTAGGCTACCTGTTAGATATTTTGGAGAATATGTTACTCCAATATATACTACAGTATATATATTAGGGTGGTCCAAAAATAGCATGGATTATTAATTTTTGTTTTTTTGTAGCTCTCACCCCCTCAATCAGTTCCTTTTGGTAAAAAACTAATTCTGTTTTTTTTCAATGACTTATTTTAATATTTAGAGGTAGCTCATGAAGGTCAAAGACTTACATAATACGAATATGTAGAAAACAACACCATAATTTTTCATATAGTTCACATTTGTAAGCACTGATGTCGCAGTCTCTATCTCTCTCACTCTAACTAGTTACTGCCTGACTTATAATGAAATGTGTAATTGAGTAGTGAGTAATATAATGAGTAATTATAATTTGTCTCAGGTTAATTGGGTCATGATTAGTTGGACATCAATGTACGCTTAGTAGCGTAAGGATAAAGTCTGCGGTTTTCTTGTACGACTTGCAGCATAAACTGGAACTGATCCTCATCTTCTGTTAGTAGACCACTCAGCTCCTGAACCAAAGCCACTCCTCTTTCAGCATGATCATTGACGACTTTCAGGTCCTTGATGATCGCAGATGCATGCTTGAAGTCGTCGCGACATTCCCACTCATCTTGGTCGACATTGAGAAATCCATCGAGTAGTTCCATTTTCTCGAAGAGGATGTGAGAGTGTTTGGTACTGAACTGATCAAGTGACATTTGTCGTAGCGCCTTCATATCCACCTCGACGGAGTCACAACGTGGAGTCCAGGAGTCACAACCTGGGCTAGCTTTCTGCGCTTAGAGTTACAGATCGATTCTGCACCTCCTTCTGCCCCATGCACCATCTTCGACCCCGGTACTTCTTCTGAATCCTCTGATCCAGAGCTGTCGTTGGTGGATTCCAACATGGCTGTCTCGGTTATAGCCTTTTTAGAATTTTCAGAACGATTCTGTCTACCAATTTCTTTCGCTCTGGCCTCCGCCGCCTTCTTTTCCTTTTCTGATAGCGTAAAATCAACTCCAACCATACTTCCTCTCCTGCCCTTCTCTCGCTGT
>JAQIXG010003088.1:0-15815 GCA_034700105.1 Oconnorella tubifera
TATTGATATATGTTGAATATATATACGTATAAGCTTACATGTTATATATGATAAATTCAGAAGATGATGAAATTCCACATAAATTTACAATTCTCAATTTCACTTAGAGCTATAAATAAACTGCAGTATATTAGATATTTGAAAGCTGTATTTTTTGACAAGCAATTAAATAACTAAATAATAAACTTAATAAGATAAAGTTAATTAATTAGTTCTCAATTTAATAAAATAAAATATTACAAAGTTACCCAAGTCCAGAATACGTTCCCCGGGTCTGATTTGTTTCCAATGATCCATTTGTTCTTTTTCCATATATTGCAGTCTTCTCTCGTGAAATATTACACGAATTACTGACTAAAAAAAATATTAATTCGTTTTAGAAAAAGATGATTTAACGAAAAGAAATAAACTATAATATATCATTGCAACATGTCGCTTTATAACATTCTCAATATTAAATTAATAAACTTAAGTCAATAATAATGATTAAGTTTAATAATTAATAATAATTATTATTAATTAAGTTAATATTAATAATTAATAATAATTATTATTAATAAGACATAGTATACTGCAGAATAAAAATAATATAACAAGGTCTATGATGCAACTAATTTTCTAGTTATTATATTATATAATATTTCTTATCAAAATTATCAAAAGAGTGAAAATATGGTAGAATTTGGGTATGTTGATGTTTCGTCAAAAGACGATTAATTAACGGACTGTTCGTCAACGATATTCGTTAGGTATAGGGTCAGGTTTAAGGTTAGGTTTAGGGTTAAGGTAGGGGTTAGAGTTATAAGGGTAAGGGTCATGGTTAGGGTTAGGGGTTATAAGAATCGTCCGTTAAAAGAATAATTTTTGACGAACAGTCCGTTGACGAATCGTCCTTTGACGAATCGTCCTAGAACCAGAATTTCAATTGCAAACCTTAAGAAAATGGTCGTCTGAATTTTCAACTAGTCGCTTCAACTTTATCTCGTACGACTGTCCTATAAGACACATAAATCATGCATCTATTATTTTCTTTAATGCATAAGATCAGCGTAAAGAAACTTTCAAAAGATAATTCAATTTGAAGTTTAATAGAATTAAAGTTTGCTCAATGCATACACTAGAATTATTATTATTGTACATTGAGTAATTAAAGATTTAGCAGAATCATTTTAGACCAATATGTATTTTATAATTGACTAACTATTTTCCATCGTGATACTAATGTATTTTTAAATCACACTAACTGTATTCTACCTTAATACATATTAAAATGTATTTTAGAATCATATAATGATATAATCTTGTAATCTATTTATTAGATGTAGTCTAACTATAATAGTAAAGCATTAATATTTTTTATTTATTCGACAGGAAACCTGCATGACTGCAGTAAATTTATCTTTAAACTTAAAAATCTTAGCGTTATTTCATCGATTATTTTGTCTCCATGATAACTAATGAGTCTTTTAATAAAGCTTAAATTCATTAGAAATTTAGGACCAAAAACGAGTTTTGTTTGTTAATGAAACATTTGCATTAAAATAGGTCTAAATCTATGCTTCTTTAAAGTGTATATCATCGTGTCCACTTAATATTTATTAGGGTTAGAAATCACACTTTATAATAATGCTGTTGATTGAATAATAATTAAAAGAACTTAATTAGAAAAACTGCTCTACTTTCAATTGAATTCCAAGGACAGATTATGACAGATAGTTGTTTAAATTATAACATTATATGAAGTAATTTCTATGCAAACATATGACAATAGAATAATTTTGCTTGATTATTACATGCAGTTACCAAAAAACATTTGCATGATATATTCAGTGGTTTTTTAATACATTATAATATAGTTAAACTGCTTTTTATCCTCAATACATTATTGTCTATATTACTTTTGTTTGTTAGTAATAACTAATTCGATTCTATGCTAAACTATTTATCATAAATTCATAAATAAATTCATAAATTCATAAATTTTATGGAACACTCTTTATTCATATATTTAATCAAATAATAGAATGATCTATTATAACTGCAAACTTAAAATTTCTGAAAGATACTTTAATGTTTCAAATGGCAGTGATTTTATAACCTAATCTTATCCAATTTCTTTTAAAACTAACAATAAACGTTTAACTTGAAAGAATAATTTGCATTGAAAAAACCGACTACATTTTTATAATATTCAGATACAAAACTTATCTTTGCAAAGATTTCAAAACAATGCATGTTTACTATTGACAATAATGTCAAGAGCTTAATATTTGTATGATTAATTCATAACCTAATTACAAAGACTTTATTATCTTCAACGCGATGTCTCATGATAATTTTTAACTTAATTATCATTTTCCGCTTAATTACCAAGTCAAAAATGTCGTTGCAGAGGCCTATACAGTCATTAAATGTGACTTGAATTCATAAATAGTTGTATTTTTGTTTGTTATTAATCTTGCACTTGCTTAATTATTCAATTTAGGATAGGATAAGTAACTCGACCGAATCTGGCTGTATTGAAATAAACGCAAAAGTGCAAAAATTAAAATCTCCTACGTCAATACAAAAAAATTATATAAGTTTTATTTATTTATTGTCTTGTCTAATTCTTGTCAATTATTTTAATTCTTAATGATAAAAACTTGTAACGCAATAACACAATACATAACGCAATAACATAACACAATATTGTACGCTCAATATTGTATAATTGTTTTAACACTATAGTATTATCGTTTATCAAGTAAAAATATGAAATATTAAGACTAATTTTATATGAATTAAAATATAAATGAAAATTACTGTGTAATATTTATGTAAACGTAATGGTTAAAAAGAAAGTTACTGAATAAATACCTTGATTAAGATAAGTCAAAGGTTCTTCATCTATTTTAACAGCTGGCGAAGTAGCTGCACCCATTATATATTGAAATCTATCAATACAATCAATTAAACATATTAAAATATATAATTTAAATAAATGAAATATTTTCTATTAATTGAATACGTTTAAACAACACAAAAACTTTGATTGCTTAATGCAGCAAACTGAACATTTGACTCAAAATTAAAAATCTAGTGAAAAGTCAACACAAAATTTAAATAAAATGCAGAATATATTATTATAAATATAGAACATATTCAGTTATTCATCTTATATTTATTCACAATTTTTCATCAAAGATGAAAAATTTTCATCAACGATGAACGAATTTTTCATCAAAGATGAAAAATTCGTTCAATTCACACTATTTTGTACGTTTTATTGTTTTCTTCACTTTATTTTAAGTTGAAAGTTAGTTGTTTTGTGATCTTATCATCACAATATAACACTTGTATATGCTTCAAGCAGAACAATTCAAATCTTTGAAATAAAAGTTAAAACCAAAACGCTTGAAATACTTCTACTTTTAAAGTTACATTTTGATAAATGACTTTTAATTGATGTCATCATTTATATACTGTTATTTTAGGTGTCAATTTTAATTCTCACTTTGAACCGGCTTCTTCAAGCTGCTGAAGATTAATTGAAGAAATCAAATTAACCCATTCAGGGTTAATTAAATGTTCCTGGTGTCTGCTGATTGGCTGTTGAGTTTGACCCACTTGATTGTGATTGGACGACAAATGCAGTTGGCGGTGCATAGCTGGGCGGTAATGCGATGATTGACAGCTATTAGTGGCTAGAGAGGAGGAGCCTAAAAGTGTGGCTCCGCCTACGCTGCTTGTGCAAAGAGCTAGAGGGGAGGGGCTATCATAAATTGGGCTAATTGCACCGTTGTGATTGGGCGTGTTTTGTGAGCAATGTTGACCAACATAGGGCAGACAGCGACTGATTAAAATAAAATTAAAACATGTTAAAAAATAACAATTATTAAAAAAAACAATTTACGAAATATGTCAATAAATCAGCTCAATATCTACTAAAAATTAAGCGAATATATTCCTTTAATAGTGACCTTCTAATAAAATAATTCTAATAAAACCCATTCTGAAAATTATTTCTTTAATTAAGGAATATACGCTTAGGATTTTCTACACACGAGGTGTAGCAATCAAACAGTTAAGTTAAGGAAAGAAAATAAATTATAAATTTACAACAAACAATAGACAAACAACAAACAAGAATTGCTTGTTTATAGTTAAATCTTACTAGATTTTTCAATAATATATTCATTTCGTAAATAAATCTATAAGATAGAGATCATAAAGGAAAAGGAAAAAATTCAAACCCGTGTCTTTGCAACATTTCGTGTTTGAAAGCTGGCCCCAATAACGCCTCACTGCAATCAACAACACAACATTTATTACTATAAAAAATTAAGCCAATTAATAAAATAGACTATAAAAATTATCAGACAATACTTGCATTAAAACAGTTTTAATGCAAATATTGTATTTTAATTATTAATTATAGCCTATACATTTAGCTTATTGTTAAAAACTAAGTCGTCTTCGTGGTTTAATTTGCAAAAACTGACACAGTTATACAAATTACAAGTGTTTTTATTATTTAGAGAAAGAATTAGGTCTAGCACAACGGATTATAACTTATATAATCCTAAATGCATATAATTCTTGGTTAAATTCATAGAATTACTGCGTGTCATCAAGACCTTGCAATTGCTAAATATATAACCTATTGTTTTTGTTTATTGTACCATTGAGATAATCCTTATACAATGCGCAAAATTGATCAAAAGTTATTTACAAAACAACTGATGCAGGATATTTTGCAGTATTTAACCTGTAAAACGGCTTAACGGATTAAATAGGATTTATACAGTTATTTGTAGCAATTTATTGAATAAAATTATGACTGAATTTGCAGCAATGAAACATTACAGCGGCACATGTTATCCAGATATTTCATTTGTAATAATTCACTGGATATTATCAAATCTTTCTTTTTTATGTATATAATTTTTCCATTATGATACCAAACTATAATAATATCAAAATGTATTGAATATCAACTAGTTTCAAATATATTTCATAAAAATAAAGTAATATAAAACACCTCAACATTTCGTCTACTGATATATCTCCAGATAGATCCATCGCATCTGTCTAAATTCTTATTGTTTAGTCATTACATTAATTAATTACAATAAATATAAATTTCGTAGAAATCTAAAGCTTGCTTATTGTAACGTTTCAATTTCTATCTTAGTACTCATAAGAATTTATTTAAAACTTGCATGGCTAAAGAGAATGATTAATAGTATAGGCTGCAAATTTATTAATCGAGTATTATCTAATCTAATTATTTTCATGTTAAATTTATTAGTGCACACTGCATCGAAGAATTATTTCAATGATGTAATTTACTAAACTTACCCAGAATTTATTTGAAATAATCGAGCTAAAAAGTTTGAAACACTTTAAACGTCAACGTTCATTTAAATGAATCTTTCAATTCTAGGTCTCATGTCAACCTCTTGCGTAATACTAATTATAAAGCACTTACGCTGCAAATGATAGCCAATTTACTGCAAGCAGGGATATCGATTAATTTCTATAATTTATATATATATATCTTTATTCGTCATCAAAGACAGAAATATATTAGAAATTTATTAGAAATCAGTTCATATTTGCAGTTTAAAATGCGCATTTGCAAAAAAATCATTAAATAAGTTATAACCTTTAGTAATACTATGCATAATATAGATCTGTATAGTTTTAACTTTAAGCGCTTATTGAAAGAACTAAATATAAATAAATCAAGCAGAGAACTTGTTTATTTTCAATTCATTTAAAGAGATTTTGGTTAATTTTTTTAATAAATCAGGATTATTAGTCCACCCTAACCCTTTTACTGTTTTTGGCCTCTAGATCTCAATGGCATAAAACTAAAAGTGTCAGTTAATAATTATTAATTTCATCACGTAACCATTTTGACTACAGTTACTGCATGTCAGATGACTTTAAAATGATTTCACTACGCTATATATATTATGAATTTACCTATCATTTAGAATTTTATTTCGTTCAGGAATATACTTGCATATATATTTATAACTTAGCCATAATTAGTTTACATTTCCAAGAACTAATTCAGGCATTATTCGTGACTAAAATAATAAGTAATAATTCATTAAAAACTAACTAAGTAATTATTTAACAGTAACTACAAGACTAAAGCTAAAAATTTCGCAGAGCCAATTCCTGATAATCATCAATTTAGCAAATTTTTAAATGTTTGTCAACGGAGTTTTTTTGAAATACTGGTTCACACAATTAACTTTCTGTATATTAACTTTTACATTTGCTTTTATTATGTTAAACTGCATGCTATATTTTGCTCATAAAATCCTGTACATTTAATGATTAAAAAAAATTAACAAGTGACATTTTATTTTTAATCTTATTTTTTTATAAAAGTATTATTTTCATTATCTCTACCCCCCCCCCCCCCGGCCCCCCAAATTGAAGTAGGGACCCGCCCCTCCCCAAGTGATGCTCCGCTTAGTTCATGCTCGATCGCTCGTGTGCCTAGCGAGTGTCTCTAACGAGAGCTGTAGCGTAGAAAAGTGGAGGGTTGTGGACGTTATACCACCCCAATTGGAGGTCAAAAGAATTTTTTGTCATGTTAAAAACGTGAGCTTCGTGATGAAACCCCCCACCCTTGTGACGGTGTGATTTTGCGTTGGATACGTGTATTTAGAGACCAAATAAATGTATTCTGAGACCAAAATACATGCAATTGGAGACGAAAATTGAGATATAACCAAAGAAGTCATCACTTTAGATTTGAAGGAACTCTGCCCCCCCCCCCTTAGTCAATTCTTGGCTACGCCACTGAACTAGAGAATAATTCAATTAAGTCTCATTTAAAAACAGTATCATTCATTCACACATTCCGTAAGTTATTCAACGAGATTATAATTCATGGGAATTACAAAACCAGAAAGAATAAATAACGAGCGCGTTGATGCGTGACCGTTGACTAAAATTAATAGAACTTTCGTGTATAATTAATTAACGGATTTAAATGCAAGTAGTGAAATTAGAATCAATTTTCATATAATTTGATCGAAAAATAAAGACCAGCAAAACAGTGTTATAAATTGCATTATTTTGACCGTATTAAATTGGTCGTTATATAAATTGCACTATTTTAGTCCTATTAAATTATATTCAGTTTGAATATTTAAGATAATAACAATTTAAGCTAATCTAATATAATAATTGGCCAAGTCTGTCTGTAACTCGATATAATTAATCTATTAAGATAGATCCAAGGGTTCTCAATGGTACCATTGAATCAAGGGTACAACTCAAATTGGATGAAATATTATTAATAGTTGAAATATTGAAATATAGTTGATAGTTGATAATAAAATGATTTTTCAGATTTAAACATTTGTGTCGTTTTTCTTTTTTATGCCTGTCGTCCGACAGGCTTTGCTGCTAGTATAAATATAATATCATATGTATACGATATGATATTGTCATAAAAGTAAAGAAAACTTGATATAGGCTATATTTCATTGATAAATCTATATGTAAACATATAGGTAGGCCTATATTAAGAACGTTTTGCATTTATTTATCAATAATTCATTTTTTTATATAATTTCACTTCATATCTTTATATTCTGTAAATATAGAATATTTTTTGAAAAGTTTTCATTTGTCAATATTCTCCATTTCCCTGCAATATAAATCATTTCTCTTTAAAACACTTCACTTTTCTTCCATATCTTAAACAATCAGTTTTTTCTATTGCTGCTCGTGTAATCAGTATTTGACAACCATAAGTGATCAAGCATTGCACTTCTGAATAGTGATTGATATACAAGTCTCTCTGCTGCACAACTGTTCCCTTGTAGAACAAGGGCTCCGGGATCAACTCTCCGACCTCTCGTTGATTGGGAACACCAAGTGTCCTCCATTAGTCAAGGCGACTCTCAAGCGAGTCCAAGCAACCAGTTATGACCACGAGACAATATTAATCACGTCAGTTTTCTGACTGTATACATAGATAAAACATAATAAGAAAATTTCGTTACATTTAATAGAGAACATATTATAGGCAAAAGAATTCTTTTCTTGCAAGGTAATAGATTACTGAGTCACTTGCTTCAATCGTCTTATCAAAGGCATTATAATACCAAAGAAATGTGACAACGTTTTAAAACGGTAGAACAGGGCTATTCAATTAGATTTAACAAGAGGCCAAACTTGACAAAAATGGAGATCGCCGGGGGCCAACGCCATTTTCGTGGGACGAACTTCTGAGCCAAAGCGGGGGGTGGGGGTACAGTGTGGGTGAGCCCCCAGCTCAACTTTTTTTAATTATACAATGGTCAATGATGCATTTTGGTAGCGTTTAAAAGTGGATTTATAAAATTGAGCACGTTTAAATAACATCGAAAATTTTTTTTTTGGGAGGGGGAGACGTAAGGTTGAAGTACTTAATAAGTTTGTCAGTTTGATGGAGCCCCACATACATTGATACGAAGTGAAAGTACTTCACATGCAACTCTGCAGCCTATCATTGTCATTGAATTCCTATCATTGTCATTGTGATTGAATTTGATTTTTTGTTATTTCTACAAACTTTTCAATTTAAGTAAGCCTACATTGCTGTACGTCCAGCATGATATTTCTGCAGTTGTGATTACTTTAACTAAAATACAGCGTTTATTACTAATAAATTATTTATTACTAATCAACGCTTTATTTTAGTTAAAGTAATTATTTAAATGCAAATCACTAACAAATTGTATTTATTATAAATGCAAATTGTTAACTCTTTGTATTTAAACGACAAACCACATTTGAAATATTATAAATATCAACTTTAAAAATAAAAAATAAATGATTTTTTCAACACTTTGACAACCGTTTGGCGGATTCACATAAAAAGTTCGCAATCACAATTTTTTCAGAAATGTTAATCTTTAATTAGAATTTTTAGATTTAAGTATTATAGACTTGTCAATTTTAGTTTTCTTAATATATCACAATGTTTTGAAGACACTTTATTTTATTTTAATTCCATTAGACTTTAACACAGCTATTGATGGCTTCTTTCGATACATTAGATTAGAACAGAAGTAAAATTAAGTTGTCTATTTTAAGCAGTATTTGTCTCGCAGTTTGACGGGAAACCACATAAAAGTGTTTTACATTATTCAGTCAGCATTTTGTTGATCTCGTTTCATTTCAATTCGTTTGACATTTTTTCTAGAAGTCTATACACTTCTAGAAATGGATTGAAATGAAACGAGATCAACAAAAATGATAATCGAATAATGTAACAAGAATATAATTAATTAATAGTGTTTAAAGCTTATTAATTGTGTAAATAAGCATTATTAAAGTAAACAATTATTATTGCGATCCGTTGCATTAATTTCTTCGTGTTAATTTTTTTCTTTATTAAATTTCTGGAAATAAAATAAAATAAAAATAAAAACAGTTTGTATCCATTGATTGAATAGTGTTTAATCTCTTCAAAAATGTAACGACGACAATGTAAATTTAAAATCTTCCAAATTTGAGTTAAAAAAAACGAAGATGTTCAGAAGTTATTGAATTGATGTTGTTTGTAAATGATTTAATACTCTATGCAGTACAGTTTTAAATATATGTAGCCATAGAACGCTTTTGAAACGTCTAATGAATATTCTGAGGTGGGCCAGTTCTGCATTATTTCAGTTTGGATCGATGTTAATTAGTCATTCAAAGTGTAACCGTGTAATCGTTATAATTATTATTGTGATAATAGGCGGGTTAGAGTTAGAACTAGCTAATTAGATGCAGCTAATGAGTTGTTCAAATTAATTTGGCTAAAGAAAGTTAATAAAAAGTTGCTAAGAACGAGATCTTCCTATAAATTCTGTCGGTATGACAAAGTCAGTGTGCATTGTTATGTCGTATACGAACTGATGGTATATGAACTGGCGTGACATCACAAGAGACAAGACAGACTGGAGAGAGAGCGTCTAGTAGGTATAAGAATGACAAGAGGTCACAGTCAATGGCGAGAGAAGTAAATTGTTATTTGAGCGGTGTAATGTGGGTAGAAAAGAGAAGGGGCGGCATTAGCAACCCATGATGTTTTCTTATAAATGCTTTACATTTTCTTCTAAAATTTATCTAAATGTTTCGTTTTTTTTCAATGCCTCATATTTTCTTATTAAATGCTTCACATTTTCAAATATAAAAAGGCGAAAAATGCAGAATGTCATGTCTCCTCAATGTCAATTAAAGACTAACTGTTTGACAAAGTTTTTCAGCAAAAAAAATTATTCGGTGATGTAATATTATTTGATTTAAATGCTTGGTCTTTCTAAATCAGCGGTTCCCAACCTGTGGGTCGCGACCCCAATTGGGGTCGCTTGACAATTTGTTAGGGGTCGCCTGAGATCTTCTGAGAATTATTTTTTTTAATAAAAAAACATTTTTGTGCAATTTACATGCACTGTACATTGCACAATACGCACTTAATAGGTAAAGTTAAACATTTTATTCATTGGCATATCTGTTTAAAAAAATATTGAACAAAAAATATAACAAATTGTTGTGTTGGGGTCGGCACAATTTTAAAATTGTATCGTTGGGGTCGCCACAACTTGGCAAACGTTATCAAGAGGTCACAGCATCATAAAGGCTGGGAACCGCTGTTCTAAACTCTAGTGATGCTTCTTAAGTGATGCTGGTGATGCTGATCAACCGAGTGACACATGAGAGGCGGGGGGGGGGGGGAACACCAAATATCTGTCTACACAATTTGTATATCTTCACAGTGAATGTTAAGATGTAAAATCTTAACATTCACATTGTAGTTAATTGTATGAACAATAATCACAAAGAGTCACCATAATCATAAAATTTAATAGTGTTAAAATTAACATATCATATTAACATAAAAATATCATATTAGTGATAAATGGTCAATAACGAACATTAAAAAATCATAATAATTATAAAGATAAATAACAATGGTGTCAATGAGTTCCAAAAAGATCAATAAACGCAGAAAACCGCACCTAGCAACACCATGCATCCCTAGCAATTTCAGGTTCGTGTCACTGATAAATCCTGCACGATTGCATCTATACCGCAGTGAGTGATATATGAAAAGAAACAATTTCGATGACAGAAAATTTATTGAAACAATTTCATGATTGAATCTGCTGGTGAAGCGGCAGAAACTTTGACTCATTTTTCTCAGAATATTTTCTCTATTACTTTATCAATCGAACAATTGGATATTCGGGACAACATACAGCAAACAAGCAACATAGTTAAACCTTATTTCTTAACAGAAGTTTAATGATCTAAATTTAAATTTTTACATTTTGATTTTAGACTGAATCTCTAAGTTAAGGCGTAAAGTATGATTCTACTTTCTGGTTAGATCATCATCGCGGTCGACTCAGCCGCTCCTTATTGAAGAGACACCGATTTAAATAGACTGAATATATTATTTAAGCATCTACAACGGATCCTATGTTACTTGATAAAGCAGCCCCTATACGTGTCAACGACAGCAAAATTTAATACAATACGTGTTTAATTGAATCAATCTTTCAAGCTTAACCTTTAAACTCTATTTTAATTTTTCATTTCCATTAGGAACCAGTGGTGTGAGAATCATTTACAAAAATATATAAACTCTACTAATCGCAAATATACTAATAATAGAATTTAATCAATTTATTTATGCACCATAATGCAAGACTAAATTACATTAATTAAATATTATTGTTACTAGTACCTGTACAATATTTTCTTCTATTATTATATTTAATTATTATTAATCGCAAGTTGAATTGCCTTAGGCTTGAAGATTTTTAATCTTGACAAAAACCAGTTACTTAAATGTAATTGTAAGTCCATCAGTTTCGCATATACAACGTTTTTTCATTAGCACCATTTCATTATTTTACAGTCTTCACAATTACAGAATTTATAAGGTCTACTTTGTATTACGCTACAGTAAATATTCAAACAATATTGCATGGGAAGTCTTGAAACAAAATTAAGTGAAAAAAACTTTGAATAAATTGCAAACAGACATTAGGAAGATAACTATTGAGCTAAATCGGAAGAAGCAATGGCAATCGTGACGATCATGAGTATCAGTTGAGCATTCTTGAGTCTGTGTACTTTGAGCCGTAGAGTAGATCTGAATGACCAGTCAGTTTGCGTATCAGACTGACATCAAATGATTTGCTTGAAGAAACGTGTAATTTGCTGCAGTCAGTCGGTGACTGAGTAGGATGACATCGCAAGCTATCACGTTTGTCGAAATATCAGAAATATATTGTTTATATTGGTCAAGCGCGTGCCTTTCGTTATTTGAATGATATATAATATAAAATATAATTTTAATAATTACTGTTGAATGATAATTTTTCTAGACTGAATTACAATGTAGTAAGATATTCGCGTTTAAATATCGCATCTCGACTATTAGTAATATATTCAAATAAAATGTAAGATTTAATTATGATGGGGGCGGGGGAGAAGGAAAGGGTTGTAATTTATAATTCGCTTCGCATATTAAATTTCTAAATCGTCACAAGGAGGGTTAACACTATTGTAGCAAATTTATCGCTACAGACAAATATTATTAGCTTGAATGGGAGCGAAATTGTAACCCATGCAACCCCCCCCCCCCCGTTTATTTCAACGCGTTTCGCTTGTTAACCTTAATAAATAAAACTGTTATTAATAGACACTAGGTCAATAGGGCATTAACTGGATATATTCTGTTATTTGAGGATGAAATTAATTTATTTAGATGATACAAATAAATACTTACATTTATCGTGGGAAAGCATGCTTCCAACGCGCTTTCATAGAAAGATTTCAGTTTTAATCTTATGCAATAATGAAATTTTAATTTTAATGACATTTTCAGCAAAACAATGTTTTAATTAAAAAGATTATAATATTGTATAATATTGTATAATTATAATATTGCCCAATATAAATATTTATATAAGTGAATAAACTGGTCAATTGAATGCAAACTTGATCTGATACATATACATTATAAATAAGTGTGTTTCATTTCATGATGTATGATAGAGCTTGTACAATTTATTGTTTAATCGGATGTTGATGGATGCAATAAATCATAATAGATGTTATCATGAAACCAGCTTCCTTGTTTAATATATCATTATAATCATTATTATTTAGATGAATATATAATATACTGTGTACAGTATATGTACTGTGTACTGCCTATTATATATGTTAACACTTGTGTAACATACATAAATTTAATCGAGTAATTATGAGATAAAATAGTTAAAAAGAGTTATAAAAAGTTGCAATGTTAAATGAAGTTTAGTCATAATAAAATATATCATGATGATATGCAGGATTTGATGAGAGGGTCAAACAAGGGGGGGGGGCTGACCCCTCGTCCTACAACATTCATGTGCAGACCTTTTATTCAGAATCCCAGCGACAATAAAACAAATTCGTAGTCTAAATAAAAATGTAGGCTACGAATGCATGCATATAGCAACTGATTAGTTTTACATAAAAACTGTCAAAGATATTGCTACAGTTGCTAATTACTAATTAATTATTACTACTTGTTAAGTAATTAATCTTGTGTTGTATTTATTTTTTTATATATTATTATTATTATTTTTGTAGGCCTAATTATTCAATCTAATAATTGTTTATGTTATCTTATGTTATAATACGTGTACAGTGCGAAATGCTGTGAACTTTTCTTCTCATCATTTAGTTTATTTACTATGCGTTTATTTCTCACACGATAATCGACGCTTAGACAGTCTAACGAAGACCAGATACATTATGAAGTTTATTTATATTTTCATAAAATTAGTAGATAAACATTGCGCAATTATTTCAGACTATAAACAACAAGACTATTTTCCCGATTTGCGTTTTAAATAAAAGCAACAATATGGAGTGCACAAAATATTCACCAGATAAATCTGTAAGTATAGAAGTTTGAATGATTAACTTAATTTTTAATGAAACAAGATGATTTTGTTATCAAAATATAGCACTGCAAATATAGCACATAATAAAGGTCTTTTTTATTACAATTATTCAAGGAATAATCATTAATACTTATGATATTATTAAAATAATAATATTAATAGTCATAATAATTAATTTAATTATTAACTTAATCGAAAGAAATGATCGTTATAGCATTATTATGTTACGGTTTAATGGTTGTTTTAGTATATATAAATATGATTACTGAAATCATATTTAATTTACAAGAAATAAAGACTGTATAAGAATTAAATAAGCGAATGAAAAATTGACTTATCGAAGTTTTAGTATATAGTTTGCTGCTACATATTATTGTTTTTAAATCGTACAATTAAAGACCTCAACCAGTCAGCGAAATTATAAGAACGACTAAACTCGAACCCCGAGGCCTGTCTGTTCCAGGTCAAACGCTCCTACCACATTGTCCATGACTTTGATAAGAGTTTATCCTGTTTCTGATAACTTGCTGACTTTTTATTTTCTACTTTCACATAAAAAAGAACCCTAACAAAATATATTAGTAACTTATAATTACCCTGTCAGTTAATACAATGTATTAATTCATAAATGATAAAAATGTAGATTTTGGACATATTGTTAAAAATGTATGCGTAACATTTAGGTGTAATTGAGCTAATTTTCTGACCCCCCCCCCATTCCCCCTCCCCCTTGCCTCCCCCGATAAAAGAAAACAATTTAACATGTAAGTATAATATGAAATATTTTGATCATTTAGAAGTCATCAAAAGTCATCATTTCACCAAAGTCATCATCTGAGTGTTGAGTATCCCCCCCCTTGAAAAAACTGAGATGTTTCCATGTAAAAATGTATTTTAAGTTAAAAGTCTGGATTACCATATACTATACGAAGGATATCGAAGACAGATCTCTTAGTTTCAGAGTCTTACTAAAGGACGCAGCGCAGTAGTGAGCAACCACGGGATTCGAACCTGGACTTATCCGAATCCGGTGCTCTATCGTTTCATCAACAGGCTCTGACCACTAATGAGATCATTATTAAAAGTTAATAATGATCGTATTATAAATCAGTAAAGTATAGCAAATGAAATAACGCAAATCGTGAAGGAACAATAATTGAGTTCGGTACTAGGATATAAAAGGATTATGTAAAAATACGTGTTAAGGAAATATGAAAGCAAATAGAAGAACAAGTTTACTGTTATAGTAGACGTGCACATTATTGTTTAAAAAAAAATTGAAAAACGTCTCAATGTCGAAAAGATGTTTTCTTTTCAAATATTTTCTGATTAGAATCTAATTAATACGACGAGAACAAAGCAAGACTCAGTCAATTTACATCATTCTTCCAATTTCTTCGTATATACAAAGTTAACTTAAATAATAAAATGATCAAATTAAGATAATAAAGTAAAAAACTTACAAAAACCCTAAAACTAATTTTTTTTAATTCCCTCCCCTCTCCAACATAGTTTTAAGAGATAATTGAGCCACCTTACAGAGAAATGTATCTTATATTATAATAGACAATATATCGATGTTGTGTAGTATTTTTCGTTAATATGTTACTTTTTGTAACTTTTCTAGTAACTCTGAGTTACTACACGAGCTTCAAGATGTTGGAATCGAGCCTAGCAGTCACTCAATACAAAGATTTAAAATGTCGAAATGATTGCATCAGATTTATGCATTTATGATAAACATCTCTCTTGACCCTGAATACACTAATCGACAAATCGGCCCTGAATACACTAATCGACAAATCGGCCCTGAATACACTAATCGACAAATCGGCCCTGAATACACTAATCGACAAA
>JAQIXG010003089.1:0-15810 GCA_034700105.1 Oconnorella tubifera
GCATTTCTGGTTTGTTAGGACATTTAAATAGACAAAAAACTTAAATTAAAACTAGAAATAATAACAGACGAATAAAAAGAACGCAATATAAAAAATGCTTTTAAGTATTAAAGATATTTTATTATACAGCCTGTTAAGTATTTTCGTACTATATCTTTGCAAATATACGCATTTTAAATATACTGTATTACCATGATATATCATTCATTTAATAATATTACATATAATTTTTTACTGAATTGTGCAAATTGTTAAACTTACTACTAACTTTATATCTTTACTCAAAGTAAAATATCCACAATTCCACACATTAAATAATTTTTGACTGAAATGATCAGTTGATTCAAGACGCATGAGCTAAAAAGTTTTGTTTTTGGTACTGTATTGATATATTTTGTTTTCAAATCTTGTAATGTTTTTTGTAAATATGTTTTATTAAATTAATCTCACTACGTTTTCAACCTCAATCATTAAATTGTTATCTCTCAGCCTCGTGCGATGCTTAATTAAACAAAATAGAGAATTTCAAGTGAACTTTCGTCAGCGCAATCGAACGTAATATTACAGACAACACAGAAATTAATTAAAAATCGTATTAAAATATAAAGATAATAATTATTGTTAAAGATTTGGTTAATTTGTAGCGATTATAGTTTTATACCTAGTTATATATTTATGTAATATTCAGTTAGAATACATTAAAGAACTATTGAAATATATTATAACTAGCTATAGACTTAGTTAAATTGAGTATTACTGAACTTTCACTTGTTTTAACACAAAATTTATATAGTTAATTCGCCGAAATTTAGTTAATATTATAACATTTTATCTAAGCTTTACCTTAGCACCTTTTTCTATATTTAATTATAGCCTAAAGGCTATCATTAAATATATAATATTAAAATAAATATTACGTCAATAATGTTTTTCTCTAGCATTAAAAGAACTTTAAAATTAAAGAATAGTTTGAAAAACTTGACTGATTGAAAAATTAAAACTACACAGTTAAAACATAAAAAGCACTCGTAGATTTATTTATCGTTGATAGGGTACATTGATTATTTCTCATTAATTTAGTATAAAATAAAATAAATATTAAGCTTTATTTTGACATTATACTCAACGTAGCATTTCCTTTTAGATCGCATTCAAAAATAGCAGATTTCTTCATAAATTAAAACTTTATCCATTATTTTCGAAAAATTTGATTAAAGGCCGGTTAATTTTGATAGTTTTACACATTTTCGATGTTCGTTAAATCAGTAATATCGATAACTTTAGTACTGAAAATAATTGATCGCCTATACTGTCAATTTGATGATCTTTATTAAGGGGTTAATTTTTTTCTTTGCAACAAATCATTCTCTTTATTTTCTACATAAAACTCGTGTCATAACTATAATTTCTGCAAACATTTTTTTCAAGGCTATATATTAAGCTTGAAATTATAGTTCTTTAGTTTATCACATGTCTTTTCAAGTTAATTTTAGTTTTTTACCTGCACTGTTATAAATATTTGTTTTAAATTGAAGCAGTTCCTGCATTTTCCCTTTAAAATATAAATTACTTCAAGCTTCAAAAGTGCCATGTTCCCAATTCTCAAATGAAAAATTATTTAGTTATTATAAAAAAATAATTAGGAGTCAAGATTCTCATTTAATGCCTGTTTTCTAAACATCTAATTACACATCAATAAAAAACACGCTTATTTTGAAATTATATTAACTTAATTAAATCTACCAAATTAAATATAATTAAATTAATTAATTAAATTAAATATACCAAAAGAGTATCTTTTAGCTAGTTTGACCTCGAATAAGTAACATTCGCCTAAATCATAAATATTTAAAAAATATTTGATTGCAACTCGCTGCAGTTTACTGTAGTGAAAGTGATCGTAAAATATTCAATGTTTGCAGACATTAATTCGGATGTAATTAAATTGAAATAAAATCAATACAAATTGTAAATAATAGGCTGAAATAATAGGCTGTAATGATGCGCTTTGCAATTAATTTATGCAATAAATGTAAAAACTATTGTAAGGAATTTATGCACTGTGGTTTATTTGCATAAAATCCGAAACAATCTTGGCTTAAAAGTTCAGATTAATTAACTAAAAAATTGATTCACATGGTAAACATTGACACTTTAGAATGATATTGAGACTGAAGAATCAGAATAAGACACAATGGCATCATAGTAGTAATTATAAATGTTCTCAAAGTTATATAATTTCTTTAAGTTAGCATTTTTTCAATACTATAATATTATGTTGACTTGACGAGTTATATAATATACAGTATATATGACGCTAAAAACATTTCTTTAAGTTTTCATATGAAAATAATAGATTGTTTCAACTATTTTAACTTTATAAAAGCTTCAAATTATTTAATTTTAAGCACTATAGGCTTGTGCGTCATAAGATTGATTCTAATATATTAATATTAACTAATAGACTTATTATGATAATAAGCAGTATTATAGATAGTATTTTTGCGATTTTAAATAATTATAATTTAAGGTACAGTAACTGAAGGAAACTTTCAGAAATACCGAGTTACTAAAATTAGTAACAATTGTTCCGTAATACTTGGTAAAATCCGATAAAAAATACTTAGTAAACCGGAATAAATGTTTAAAAACGGAAAAATTCACACAAATAGTTGAAAGCTTATTTCAACTATTTCAATAAATAGTTGAAAATAACGTTAATTGAATGCTAGTGTAGTTTAACTAGATCATCATTGTAATAGGCCTATTACTTGGGTAGATGTGAAAAGAATAGATGTAGACCCATACGAAATAAAGTTTAAGATTGAAAATTCTAAATTTCGACTGAATTTATGGAAGAGTTTTATTTAAGATAAAGTAACGGGGTATGGAGTGTGAAAATCTCTAACAAACAAATAACTTTATTATAGCAAATAACGTTATAGGGACACCTATATGCTATTTGCATTAAACATATCCCTATAATATGCAAATGGCATTAATCAGCTTGATGTAGAGAACTACAGTAACAGTAATAAAGAATGCAGTAATTGACATCTTGGCCTTCATTGATAGATGACAATGTTACATTGGGCTAACACTAATAGAGTGTAAGCAATGTGTATAATGCTCTAAACGTGTTAGCGATAAGTTAACTGCTATTAAATCTTAAAGGATACGGCTCCGTGATGAATGGATATAGTAAACTGTTCTAGTTTAACGGTTTACTAAAGCAAGTTATATTAAAAAAGATTATAGTAATAGCGGTAAAATATAATGTCGATTCTATTCTCTGCACTATTAAAGCTTCTATTTTATTAGTTATTAAACTGTAATTAACCTGGGGATACTGTATCTAATAGTTTTTTAAATAACTTTGAAATTAATCAGTTAATAAATTAATATTTTAATTACGAGGAATAATTAAATAACGGAATAAAATGCTTGGGATTTCATGAAGACTTAATGATGATCTCAATGTAGCTGGTTTCTTTTCTGTAAGCCTGGTTATATTGTGCTATCATTGTGTTTTACTATTAGCTGTAAGCTACAAAACGAGTTTTATCAAAACTTTCGTAATATTGTCGAAATAAAATTTCTATTGCTTTTACACGCTTTTGAGTGAGAGACATATTATTTCTTATTTTCGTCTAGGCTATCACATATTATAATATGCTCGCGTGAGTGAAACTAATAATTTAAATTTAGACCTCCCATTTTTAACTTTTCATTGAAACCAGAGAGTAGAAATCATCAAATCAGACATTTAATTTAATTTTAATTTCAGTAAACTTTTAAGAGATTTGTATTCACATGAAAGCCACTATCTGAACTAACAGGATATGCCACACCATGAAAATTGTGTATAATTGCGGTCAATCTAAATTCTGACAATACAATTAACTCCACAGAAAAATTACAAAAACGATCTCAGCTATATACTCTACCTACATTTTATGACGTCATAGTGGTTGACCTTGAGAGATGAAGTACACTACAGAGTTTACGGACGTCGAAAGGCGGGAAGGGAATGCCGTTGAAGCCAACAGGGCCCTCGGAGTCATCGACTGCGAGAGAAAGAAAGCTGAAGGCTGCTACGTTACGAAAAAGCGCGGGTTTTTGTTGCTGTTACTAGCGGTAGGCGTGGCTGTTGCTGTGGGAGTGGCTGTGCATTATCTTTCACCAGATAGGATGGGCGGTTATCAGGGATTGGATTCAGATACTGATGGGAAACATCACGGAGGTAGAGTGATAGGTTGATGCTTACCTTAGGCCTACGTGTATAATTATTATAGTCAATAGAGTAAAAACCTTAGATTTTATTGTAAATCGAAATGAGATGTATTTTAAGTCCTGCCGCCCGCTTACAGTTTAACACAATTATAAGTGTGCTGTTGACAGTAGTTTGATGATTATTTATTGGAGATTTCTACCTATAGAATATTTGAGTGACAGGCCTATAATTGTTTATCAATAAAATTTCACTTTTAGTTATAGCTTAAACATTTAATGTGATTTATTGACAATGTAACTAGCTGTTAAATCAGTGAAAAGATTTATTTATCTATTCCTCAGGACGTCCGAAATTCAAACCTACAACTTCGCCAACTTACACGTCAATCACTCGCAAGCCCCGCCCATTAGACGTTCGTTTGCCTCCTCATCTTATCCCTACACATTATAATCTTATGCTCCGCCCTGATTTCTATGGTAACGATCCCGCCCAGTTTAACTTTATGGGCCATGTTGAGATATTTCTTAACTGTACGGCTGATACTGACGTCATCATACTGCACTCAAAGAATCTGTCAATCAACGAAAGCGAGATCAAGATTGGCTTAGTTGTGGACCAATCAGATACGATTGGAAGTGATGGGATTTTAAGGATAACAAGGGTGGATTATGATTATGAAAGAGAATTTCTTAAGGTTTATTTGCTGCAAAAATTTAAAATGTTATTATTACTTAATAATAAGATTTAGAGGCTGATAATCTACTTATAAGTTAAAATTCCTCTAATAATCTCATTTGTAAATCTTTTTTTTATCATGTAACAGACAAAATTATGTTTCTAAAATATCATTATATTATATATCAACATATATCTAAAAATTATATTGTATTTATTATTATCAGATATATGTTGATCGATCATTGAAGAAGAATAATGTGTACAAGCTGAGCATTTACTTCAGTGCACTTCTTGGTGATAGCATGACAGGAATATATAGAAGTTCTTACATGGAAAATAATGTCAAGAGGTATGAATATAGTTTAAATTTAAATAAATGTAGTATTAACATTGGATATATATATATTGGAAGTTAACTTCATGTATCATTTAATCAGCCACATCTTCTGATGATATATTTTAAATATACTTTGCAATATTTTAAATACTTGTTTATGATAATCATTTTTAAAGAAAAATGAATACACTTCACTACTTTGCAGTATACACTATACATAGTCCTACACTACGATATAATGCACTGTTTTAGTTATATGTTACCAAAATTAGTGCCTGATTCACAACTTGTATCCTATAGCTTTTTTACAGGGATAATGCTATTTATTTGTTGCTCTATGTGACACAGAGCAACACATAAATTATAAATTTTATACTTTGATTAGCTTATTAAAGTCTTTCATTAAGATTATCTTAATAATTTCTATGGATTGGATATTTAGATGGCTAATGACATCCCACATGGAGCCTACAGATGCTCGCCTGGTGTTCCCTTGTTTCGATGAACCAGCGCTGAAGGCCACTTTCAATGTAACCCTGATGAGAAAAGAACAACACGTTGCACTGTCTAATATGCCTCTCATTGAATCTATATTGGAGAGGTTTGAAAAATATATAATAAATTTAAAGTTACGATGATATTGATGGGCATAAGTTTGACAATAATGGCTGTTCTATGACGTTTTGACAACGGACTGTTCGTCAAGGACTATTCTTATAACAGATGATTCTTATAACCTTTAACCCTAACAATAACTCTAACCCTAACCTTAACCCTAACCCTAAACTTAATCCTAATCCTAAACCTAACGAATATTCTGGACGAACAGTCCGTTGATGAATTGTTTTTTGCAAAATGTTCGCATACCAAAATAACAAATCAAAGTATGGGATGAATTTGCAGATAAATGCAAAATAAAAGTAAAACTTTTAATATGGAGTTTGAAATGGAAAAACCAGTAATTAAAATGAAAGTTAAGAAGAATGCCACTGATTTAAGTAATAGAAATATGAAATGTTTATATTTATTTCAGTATAACATTGATGTTTTTCATTATATGTAACTCTCACTGATATTCTGTCATTCTGTCTGTTGGTATTATTAGAAATAATTTGAATAAACTTTTTCTTAACAAATGGATAGCTGCAGATCACAAATTTGGGCACATAGCTTTTTCATAAATTCTCTTGTTCATGACTGGCCCATCTGGCTTGCTCCGACCTGATATTCTAAATTATACAATAATTTTAATTAGATTATAATTGTAATTTTAATTATTAAATAATTTTTTTATTCTAAATAATAAACATGAATATATTGAAAATTGGTATTCTATAGTTGTAGTTTCAATTTGTAATTTTTAGTGATGGTGTCGATGGTATCTGGTATACTGATAAATTTAAGAAATCTGTCAAGATGTCTACCTATCTGTTGGCTTTCATTATCTGTGACTTTGAATTTATCGCGGGCTATGCACAACGCAGAACTATGGTAATCAACTTACAATAATCGATTATAATATTACATCATTTAAAAGGCAACATATTCTCTGACAAGCTATTTAATTAATTGTTTTTTAAAGTGTTAGTAACTTTTAGTATTTTTTTATTCAATGAAGTTTAAAAAAAATTGTATTTTATTTTATAGCAGTTTTTTTAATAATATGTGCATATGTGTATTGCTGATAAAAATTGTACTTTATTTTTTTTTTAAATATACCATTAAACATTTCAATGGACTTCCCCGGATAGATAGCTATTTACACAATTGATATAAAAGTCAAAACTGTAGGCAGTCAGGATTATCAAATATAAAACTATAAATTATCTTTAAGCAAGTCGCAGATCACGATCACATATCATCATGTATTCAATTGTATTTGATATCACAAATTATTCTCACTTCTTTGAAATCTTTTTCTATACTTTGTTATAGTTTCTATGTTGTACACTTTCTATTTTCAGTTGAAAGTTTTTGCAAGAAGAGAAGCCAAGACCCAAGCCGAGTATGCTCTGAGAGCTGGCATCAGAATGCATAATTTCTTTGAAGACTACTTCAATGTTACTTATCCACTTCCAAAGCAAGGTATCATCTATCTATTCTTTCACTTTTTACTTGTCTTTTTATGTCTCAGTGAAAGAATCCTAACAAAAGAATAAAAAAATAATTAGGATATTCAGTAATGGTTTGAAATTACTATTAATAATTAATAATCTAGATTATTTTAAAACAAAAATATTGTATAATTAATATATTATGTGAGCAATAGGTCAGTTTCATTTAATTATTAAAATGTTACATACTCCCGATGTTATTAACTTTGAGCGAACCCTGTACTTAGTAAATGCAAAGATACCAAAACTGCAACAAGTGAAAATCCCAATTTTAAATCTTAAAACAATCGAAGAAGAATTGTTTTTAACATTTCTTAAAAATTACAATGGGTACAACTTGTACATTCTCTTAAATTAAGTTATGACAACTCATAACTTTTGTCATTAATATATCATTAAACTGACATATTAATATATTAATTATACTGACGTATTAATCATAGTTTATTAAACTGACTGCTCTGATTAATTTAATGAATTTCGTAATTTTTTTTTTACGAAATCCACTAAATACATAGATTTCAAAATTTAAATCTAATTATTTTTAATTTTTTTAATTTAATTTAATTTAAAGTTAATTTAATTTTTCAATTTAAATGAATTTACTGCCAGATTTTATTGCCATCCCTGATTTTTCCTCCGGGGCTATGGAGAACTGGGGTCTTATTACATTCCGAGAGACAGCTTTACTCTATGATCCAGCAGTGTCATCTACTCTTGACAAGATGCGTGTTGCTGTGGTCATTTCACACGAATTAGGACACCAGGTAAATATAAAACTTTGGAGTTTCCTGTGATTAGTAGCTGATCCATAGAGAGGGATTCGATGGGCGCCCTCCCTCTTTATGGATTGTCTTTGTATAAATCGCCACCCTACGTAGCAGACAATTTTTTTTTAAATTTATTTAGTTGCAGGGCTTGCAATGAGTAAATTTAAATGCAGGCTTTTGTATATTTTGTTACTGTTTAAAATGCGTACAATGTTGTAAAATCTTTAAATTTTTATTCGTAAAATAATTTCCTAAATATAAATTTAATGCAACTGTTATTAGTCTTATTATATATACTATATTATTTTATTTATCTAATTATTTATATAGATTAAAGCTTACTTATATTATTAATTGTAAATTTTATTTACGTTATTTGATTTCTTCTGAATTTTGTTAAAACCAAGTTGTCAAAGTTGTTTTGGTTTTAATTGTTACTAACACGGAATTTTAATGAATGTAAATATTGGATTTTTTTCTAACTTTGTTCTTCACATTACAGTGGTTTGGTAACTTGGTCTCTCCAGCCTGGTGGGACGATCTCTGGTTAAATGAAGGATTTGCCAGTTATGTCGAATATCTTGGGGTTCATAGTTTTGAGCCTACATGGAATATGGTAAAGTAATTAATATTTCTATAAATTTACAATATTTAATCATTTGAGTAACCAATATCCGAGATCAACTCAAAGTCCCAATATCATATTGTTGCAAACAGTGCACTCAACACAAAGAAATGCACCTGCATAGTATTATTCTGTTGCTCTAAATTATTTTCTAGCATTTACCGTTTAGCAGTTGCGTATGCATCATCAAATCTATAAGTGTTCAATGTACTAATCAATAAATGCAAAATGTAAAGTAATAAACCGGGAAATGCATAAATTAGCCACATTTTCAAAGTTTCAATGCGTCTTGACTGAGATTTGAGCTCACAACCCGCTTGTTTGTAGTCGGACGCTCCATTAACTTTGCTTTTCATACAAATTTTGATTTTAATTCTGATTTTGATTAATGTGTTTTACAGATGGATCTGTTTATCATAGAAGATTTGCAGCCAGTAATGGCTCTTGATTCACTCAGTAATTCTCATCCCATTTACATTCCTGTCAATAATCCAGAAGAAATTGGAGAGATTTTTGACTCAATTACATACTCTAAGGTTAGAATAATTGAAACTTTTTTGTAACAATTTTAATGTTTTATTGTTTTTAGGAATCATTATTTTTAATATCAAATAATAAGAGATTTATAGAGTAAAATGGATCCAGAATTTTTTGCAATATGATCAAAGGAGGAATAAAGTTAAAGAGTTTACTTAATATTTTACTTGATAATAAGACAAAATGGGATCTGGTGTTGCCTTTTTGTCCGGGGATCACTTAAGCGTGTTAAATTATACTGAAAACTTAAATTTTTTAAACTTGAGCATAAACTTCTAGTAGTTTGGCTGAAGGCTTAATTTGTTAAGGATCATTTGGTCGTTGAAATAATAATAAATTGAAATTGGTTTATTGAAGAAAATTAAATAAATATTTAACAACAAATAGGGTGGGTACTAAATATGACACAAAATGTATGGGTCTATATAAATAAAATCTGTTTTGACTTATTATTGATTCTTGTATTTGGGTCTTGTTTTTAACTTATTATTGGTGCTTTTTTTAATTCTTGTTTGTGACTTGTTATTGATTCTTGTCTTTAATTCTTGTTTTTGACTTATTATTGATTCTTACTTCATAAAGGGAGCATCCGTGATTCGCATGATGGCTGAATTTCTGGGAGAAGCAACTTTTCGAGCTGGGTTATCGGTAATTTATTATATTATACATTAATTATATAATTTATAAATGTAAAAGTATGATAACGCATGCAATCTGTTAGAGTATTTCTAGTATAACTTCATAACAATTTCATTCGATTGTCTTTTATCTTCAATTTCTTGTTCTGTTTATAAAGCAATTTCATACGTTAATAAATTTAAAAAGGAAACAAACTATTTCCAAGTTATATTTACATTTTTCTTTTTCATTATCTAAAAATATCATACAAATATATGTGGATATTGTACTGAAATGTGTTGGAGAATTTGTATAATATTGCGTTCAAGACTCTCTTATAATATTTATGAAAATTACTTTCAGTTTAATACTTTTCTATGATAATTTTTATTTTATTTTTTTCTTATGAACAGCGCTATTTACAACGTCATCAATTTGCTAATGCCAATCACACAGACCTTTGGAATGCCCTATCAGAAGTGAGTATCTGTATACATTTAAAAAGTAATATTAGTAGTAGACGGGTTTTTTAGCAAAAATTGTTAATTTTTATTGGATCTTGTTGGGTCTTAATGGATCTTATTGGATCTTATTGGATCTTATTGGATCTTATTGGATCTTATTGGATCTTAATGGAAGTGAAAAGAAGAAACTAGTGTCAACTCATAGATTGTGGATTTTATGGGATATATTAAAGATTCGAGAAAGATATTAGGGATTACATTCTCTGAAAATAATTCTTTTATAATAAAATATCATTGACAATGTTCTTTATGATTCCTTATGAAGTAAAGTTGTTCTCATGAGGTTTATGATCATTTCAAAGATTAGATTATATGATTTTAGACATAGTTAGTGCATTGGATACTTTATTTATCAAGTATTTAATTAATTAACTATGTAAATTGATCAAAATTTTATTAGATTTTAATTTCTAAATATTTTTTTTATCAAATTAATACCAAATATCAATCGATCATTTCAATTCTAGCAATCCCATATTGATGGCCGTGACGTCAACGTCTCTGACGTCATGAACTCATGGATTTATCAGATGGGTTACCCCCTCGTGACGTTTACTCTCGTGCATGACGTCAGAATCTCTCAGTCACATTTTCTTATCGACTCTAACAGCGCTGCGTCCATTCCACCTTCAAAATATGGGTAGAATTTTTGTGCTATTTTAACGTAACCCATCAAAACGGCCTCGACAAACAACCCCCTGAATATTAATTCTTATTTAATATTATTTCTTACTGTATTAATTTTTATGGTTGGGGTTATGATTTGGTTTAAGGATAGGATTTAAGTGGTGTTAGTGCTATGGTTAAGTATGGGTTACTTAGGGTTAGGGTTATTACATGAATATCAGGACCGTTTTGTTGGGTTATGTGTTTTATATAAATATTTATAAAGTAATATTATTATTTTTTACGTTGAATAATTTTGTTATACAGCATGTAGAAATTTAGATATATATTTTTATCAGGTAAAGTAATTTTAGCTATAAAAATTAATAACTATAGACAAAGGCCCTCATTATCATGGGGGGAAGCCATATTTAAGGGGGGAGGCATCTACTTTTCAACTTGGTGAAAATTACTTACTTGTTTTTAGAGCTCTTGGGGAAAATGAAAAATAATAAAATGCTTCCAGGATCAAAGGGGGAGGGGGGACACTGGGGCTCCTAAGCATTAAGTTTTATCTAACATGCATATTTCAGAAACTAAAAGACATCTGTTGCGTTTCAGCTAATTATTATTAATTTGGAACTATTTTCTTATATGTATTCATGTGCAGATATAAATGGACGATTCCATTAACATATACTTCAAGCTTTGAAGCCAACTGGTCCCATCCCAATACATACTGGTTTACGACAGTCAATGGTAAAATTCATCCCAAGTTATTATATCATGAGGATTAATCATCATTTAATTTCTCTTTTTGTTAGTTAATGTCACTTCAACATAAGTATAATTAATGATTTAACTATACTGTATCAATGACCATAATATAACATGTGACATAATGTTAATTTTATGATATGAATATGCAATATAAATCTAACATGAAATCACTACTCTTTAAATCAATGACCCGTTAAATTCACTGTGACAAATCGTCCCTGATTGTTAGTTCTTAGGGTTAGAGTTGGAGTTATGGTTAAGTTTAGGATTGAAGTTAGGGTTAGGATTAGATTTTGGGTTAAGTTTAGGATTGAAGTTAGGGTTATGAATAGATTTCGGGTAAAGTTTAGGGATGGTTTGAGTTATTACTAAATGAAACTTACTTGAGGTTACTAAATGAAATGAAGGGTCAATTTGTTAGGTTAATGTATTCGGGACTAATTTGTTGGGATATCTAGATCCGAAAATATCATTTTGTAAACGTTGCAGATACTCTACCAATCCAATTGCCGCAAGCTCACCACACGGATGCTTATTGGATAATCGGTAATGTAGGTCAAGTTGGATATTATAGGGTCAATTATGATTTGGAAAATTGGAATAAGTTACTGAAACAGCTTATGCTTAATCACACGGTTAGTGTTGAGATTTAATATACATCATAGAGCATTTTAACTTCAGTGTAATTTCTATTAAGATAGTTATACATTTCATTATTTGAGTGAAAATTTAATGTTTTAAGACTATAACATTGTACGCATTAATTTACGATCTATATGATGCTGTATGATTGACTCCTTGTTTGCATAGCTTATCCCTTGTAAAATGTTAACATTAAGTATATTTCATGGTGAATTAAAAGTAAAAATTAATAAATACATTTCTTATTGGAAAATGCAATACTGAATAGCATTTAATATCAATAAGAGTATCGAATAGTCTCTGTTGATGGACTAAATGATGCTTACAGATCAATTGTTTTTTCTTAGTCAATTAAATGACTGAATATACTGTGAATCAAGACAATTTATTTAATAAGTGTAATCAGTGTATTATATGAGATGATTATTTCTGATTTTGTTAAACAGGTAATTCCTGTCAAGAACAGAGCTCAGATCATTGATGATTCCTTTGAGATTGGAAGGTATCAACTACTTTCTGCATAAAATCTTTGTTTGATAACTATTGGATTTTAATATAAAGTAAATCTACTACAAAATTCAATACAATTCTATCAAATTCATCCCAGCTTCTATCATGAGGCTTCATTTTGTTATAAATCTATAACAAAATCAAATTGTTACGTTGAATATGCAAATTATTTCATAAATATTAAGTAGTTTTTATACATTTTAAAATGTCAATAATAGATTTTTAATAAAGAAGAGTTTGAATAAATATTGCTAATAGAAATTTCTTATTGAAGTCTATCTCTTTTCTTGAGGTATTAATGAGCAGTTTTACATTACATTGTAATGTAAAGCTGCTCATGAAAAAAATGACTTAATCAAAAATGTAATGTTAGTTAACATTACATTTTTGAAGTTTAGATAAGATATAAATTAAAATATGGTTTTATTAATCAAATAAACGAACATAACACAAATAATAGACATATATTAACTTATTTCAGCAATAACCTAACTTAACTACACAATGCCTAAACATTTTCAAACCATAACCATAAAATAGCTTAATGCGCATAAATTCATAAAAATTAATTGACCAAAATTGAACTTTTTATTTATAATTTGCTGTATACTAATAGATATTTCGAAGATAACAAATAATGGATATTATGTTTTTAAATGAATTATTTCAGAGCCGGCATAATAGATCAACTGATTGGTTTGGGGGCCACACAATATCTGATCAACGAAACTGAGTATGTTCCCTGGGCAAGTGCAAGGACCCATTTTAGCTTTCTCAAGAAAATGCTCGATCGTTCTGCTTTTTATGGACAGTATCAGGTGGATAAATTTGTATAGTTTTATTTTTGTTAAATCTGCTTGGCTCTTATTGCTTGAATTATGTTTTTTTTCTGTTATTTTGTAAATAGACTTGTAAATAGACTGATTTTGTAAGAAAAGTGATAGTTTTCTTTACTGAAGTTTTTTGATACCAGCAAATAAACAGCTTGTTCTATCAAAAACCTCATTAGCTCCAGGAATTGAAATTGTAATGAGCAACAAACATTAAAATTATAATTATTTTAATCTAAAAGATTTTTTCTAATTTCAATAAAATTAGGATTATTTGAATCTAGGAAATTTTTTTCTAATTTCAATGTATTTAACTTAAGAACGATTTCTTTTATGTGCTTTAAGTAAACCAATCAATTGGTGATCTGTCAATTCGATATGATAAAACACGAATATTTTTATAATGAAAATAAGATAGATAGCTTAAAAATATTGTATTTTCATTTTTATATTATTATGGTTATGTTTATTTATATAGGCCTATGTACTTCGTCTTGTCAGTCCAGTATATCAGTATTTCAAACATACAGTTGCAAGAACAACTGACAGTAACACTCAAAAGTCAGATTTTTACCCTACTTACAGTCTAATAGTTAATCTTTACTCAGTTTTATTTCTAATGAATTTTTTATTATTTTATTATAACCATTGTTATATTTTTAATAACTTCATGACTATTATTTTAATTATTATTACTATTATTTATAACTAACTATTTTCTTACACTAATTTACTCTCAAATTATTTACTCTAACTTCACTGTTAATTATAAAGTTGTTAAAATTATTAAACTATAAATTTAATACGCTTACTGTAAAGTTGGTTTCTTTTTATAATTATAATATAGTCTAAGTGGATGTACCCTCTCTTAATTATGTTAATTTGATTATTTGTAAGCTTTATTAAATTAATTTGATATATTTAAGATTAATGAGAGCGTTGGCTGAGAATTTGGCTTGTCTATATGGTCATGATGGCTGTCTGACTGACTCGCTGTCTCGATTTAGAGCCTGGATGAATGATCCAAACCACCGCAATAAGTAACTTTTTTTCATATTTGATCTATATTCTAATTGTACTGAATTAAATACATTTCAATATCAAAATAAGCAATGCAATTTGACATAATAAATGCAATATAAAAGTAATAATGAATATTTCAATACAGAAAGCATGAACAAGTAATGCAAATTAAAAATTCGGTTGATAGAAGTTAAAACATTAAAAATTAATCCCAGCCGCATTTCCCCACTGCGCCATTAAAGAGCTATAATACTTATAGTTCTACTCAAATTTTGTTGGGGTAAGATGACAAAGGGAGCTCAGTGGCTGAACAATTATTATTATAGTCTCACTAAGCTTCTTATAAATCATTAATCTCAGTTTATCCCCCCCTCAAGACTTTGAGGCTCCTTAAAATTATATTTTTGACGTTTTTATTTTGAAATCAGAATGTTTGGTCTAATTTCATGATTTAGCATCAACAGCATATCAACTAAAATACACAAAATTATAAAGAAAGGTTTACAACGAAAAAACGAATTGACTGTGATTACGTTTTTGTATTGTTTATATTAATATCTTTTATAACCGTGCGCTTGATTATCAGTTATAAGATTGTGCATTTATTACATTTTGTTAAGCAAATAACTGAATGTGGATAAATATAATGTATTGTATTTTACTATTCTGAGCAGTATACCAACAGACTCTAGATCTACCGTGTACTGTCACGCCTTAGCACAGGGTAATGCGCCTGAATGGGACTTTGCTTTTAGTCAATACCAGTTATCTAATGTTGCAGCAGAAAGAGATCGACTGCTTTTTGCGATGTCCTGTTCTCGTGTACCTTGGATTCTAAGCAGGTAAAAAAAGAATGAGATTTAGAGGGAGCTCAGATTTAAAATGAAAAAATTCAGACAAAAGATATTTGACCACTTTATTTATTTCATTTGGTTTTTCTCAAGTTTCATTTTGTCAGAAATTCTTTCATCAAGTACACAGT
>JAQIXG010003090.1:0-15807 GCA_034700105.1 Oconnorella tubifera
TGATAGGATTTTGATTGACAGGGACTGAAATACAGCTTCGATATAACCGAGATTTCGATATAAGCGAGTTCGATATAACGGGGTTATACTGTATACATAAATTTAGAAATAAATAACAAGCAATTTATATTTAGCAATTAAAAAGTAATAAATAATAAACATTAGATATACTATATCTAATAAAAATACAACTTTTATACCAGGAACTTATTTATATTTCTTTTAGTTCTTAAACTTTTTTTTTATTAATTTCAAATCCTCGAGCAATTTAACCAATCTTACATTAACTTATTATATAAAATCCAAAACTATCATTGATATAATTCTAGTTTAACTTGCTGTAATGTATCTTAATTGAAATAATTTCCATATCCAACCTGTACGTATGTAGATGCTTCAGCTGTTAGTTGCGTATACTCAATTTTAGATCCAAACAGTTGTTTATAGCAAGTACAGAGATCGTTGAGTGACATGGATCCGTCGTCAGATAGATCCATGAGGATCAGCAAAACATTACGAACTAACGCTTGCACGTGTGAATGGTCAATCAATGAAATGACCAGTCGACCGCCTACATTGTCAATCTACATGCAAACACAGAGACTTAACCCAGTATCATAGTTGAATAGAATATTGAAGTTAATCTTCTTCAATTTGCAGAAAAAGGCTTTATGATAATGGAATAGATTCGCATTGTATAATATACGACAGTTCTAACGCAGAGTTCAATACGTTTCCAGAAATCTGATAATTCTGAGGTGTGGATTTATTACATTTTGCTCTGTAAGATTAAGCTCTTAAAAGCAATTACAAACTCTCATTTATTCAATGCAGAGATTGATAATTAACTAAACAAAATATCATACCATAAAAGTAAATAATGAAAATCGAGATTATTTTCAAAACCTAAAACAACTAATAATCAAATTTATTTCGAATATACCTTTGCAACATTTGATATTCTGCCGATAAGTTCCACCACTGATCTTGCTCCAAATTCATTCAGTTTAAGACCACGACCATGCAGCTTATTGTACGCAGCAAGTAAGTCAGGCACTGGCAGCTGATGATCAGTGGAAGCGTAGGAAGAACGAAGCAATGCAGAGACGTCTTGTTCTAGAATACGATTCATTTCTTTATCTGATAGACAGATCAATTTATCTCCTTCGCCATCATCCAATAACTGCAAAAAATGGAAAGTAATACAAGTAAAATAAACCTTAATAAAATTCAGTGATTGTTATTTTAAAGTACTAAAATAACAAAATGAAAATGAACCGATATGGTACTATGTATTACATTATCACATATCATAATTTTTCTATAATTAATTGATATTAACCATGAATTAGATAATATATAATAAATAATTTATAAACAAATTAAATTCTATTATATACAATGCAAATATATATAATGCAACTCAACATGATGCACTAGTTAGAACAATACCATCAGTAAAACTCAGATATAAAACTCAGAACTATTAAAAACATCAGTTTACTTAAATCCATATGAATGAAACAAAGCAGTACACAATACAATAAATAATAATATTGAGCCTTGATGACAGGAATCATCAAGGCTCAATAGAGCAGTGGTTAGAGCACTGGACTCGAACACGAAAGATCAGATTCGAATCTCACAAAATTCACTATTTCTCTATCTTACTTCACCTTTTATTAAGACGCTTAAATTAACAGCTACATCTGAGACATCGTTCATATAATACTGATATCCAAACATTAAACTAAACTTGAACCTAAGCAAGATTGCAATACCTTGATGGTATGAGGAATAGCAGAGAGAAGCTCTATGAGCTTGGTGAATCCATAATCAGACACACGACATTGTCTTCCAAAGTGCTGATGGTAAGAAGGAATGAACTTATTGAAAGCTATACGGTATTTAGGAGTATGACGCATTAGATCTATCACTTCTATAGCAAACTGTTTTGTACGTTCTGCCTCTTGTGCTGTTTGATCTATACAGTAAGAAAACAGTTTTTTTAGTTATATAGTTCGGTGATAACTAGTCTAGAGACTTTTGGTCTGCTGACACTCGGTCTACCCTAACTGTAATGAATAACGTAATCTTAACCCTAGCTATAACCCTTACCATAGCCTTAACCCTAACTCTAAACCGAACCCTAACTCTTATGTTTCAGCAGATCAAATGTTGGTAGACGTAGTATTGTAGATCAAAAGTCTGTATCTGAGTTGTCATGAAACCATTTTATATTAATTTAATATTTTTATTTACCTAGAAAGATGAGTTACAAAGATGCAACATACCTTTCTTTGTTGTAGAAATAATAGTGGATGATCCACTACCCGAAACCTGAAATTAATAGCAAATATAATATTAAAAAATACAAATCTTACAACAATTCATAATGTATTTACAGAAAACATTAAGCAATAATATAATAATCTGCAGTTTATATAAAAAATGTTTATATAAAACATGTTATTATTTATTGTTTTTTACACTTACATTAAAAAGCAATAAATAATATCATTAATAAACAAATATGAAACTAGACCAAATATTACTGGAATATAACAATACGCAGTCAACATATTAAATATTTTTTGTGTAAATATTTTCGTTATTTCAAAATATATTTGTATTTGTTAATCATATAATTTATATAATGAAATATATTGATATTATGATTATGCTAACAATCATTGCTTAAAACAACTCAATCTCAGATTAAAAGAAATTGTTTCTGATGCAATGAAACAATCAAAACTAGAAGAGTAAATCTATTAACAATCATTCTCTTTACTTAATACCGACTGATCACAAAAAACAACGGATGTACATCTAACGTATAAATTGACATCTATACGAAAGTCTAGACTAAATCAATAAACAGTAAAATACATCAATAAGATGTATTATGCATTGTTTTAAGATTGCATTGCCTGATCAAAACAAGTACTTACAGTAATAACAGACTCAAATAATTCTGAAAGCATATCCTCAATGTTACACATACCATAATCAGTTATATCAAACTGCCTTTCAAATGTCTTCTCTGAAATTACATATCATACACGATTAATTCAGTAATTAATGATAAACAACTACTTTGATAACAATTTAACATAGACTTAAATATTTACTTGCTTAATTAATAATGTATAAATAAATATTAAATAAACTTACAATAAAGTAAGCAGGGGAGAATTTGTAAACTATAAAGTCTAAAACAATTCAGATTACTAGCAATTTTAAATCAAATCGTAAAAATAGTAAAAATTAACATTTTGCATCTGATTAATAACTTCAAAGTTGCGTGTTTCAAAGTTACAAACTTTTTCTTCAACTCTCACTGGCTATTATAATATATCAAATACTGAATATCAATTAAACTTTAACCTGATTAGTTCATAAGAAGTATACACATAGAGATATACAAAGTAATATATGATGAATACGTACGATATACAACAGAGAGTTCAGTAAGACTAATCTGCTTGCTTGACTTAAGAATACAGAGTAAATCAACGGTGAAGCGTTTTATTTGAGCGCGGTGAGACAGTGTAACATAACGTCTATTACCCCAACCAATTATCTAAACAACCAATTCATTATTCCATTAAATAGTCCATCAATCAACCCAAAAAATTATTAATCAATCATTTAACAAATATAATATTTATAATATTAAAATATATTTGACATGCTATAAAATGCATAAAAAACAGACAAATTAAACTTGCAAAACAAGTCAATTGTTGCAAATTAAAAATTGAAACTACTGACAATAATATTAATTCACAATTAGCAGGTATCTCATTCATTATAAAAATAATAATGTTTCTCTAAACGAAAACTTGCATTTCGATACGATTTCAAAAACCTGATACAATTTTAACAACTGATTCAAATTTCTTACAAAATAAAAATGCCATGTATGATAGAACTAAATACACAAAATGAATTCAACTTTATACTTCTTTATCAAAGTTCACATATTCATACCGATCAATCAATTCAATAATTATAATCAAACAAACTATCAATTAGTCAATTAATTATCAATTAATTCCATTACCAAAATGCCATAATTGCAGCAGCAAAACCAAGCTTCCACAAAAAAACACTTATTAAATTCTACAATCTACACTTGTATATAATCCTTAAGAATAACTTACAAAAGAAAAGAAAAATATTTAACCTGCACTGCATGTGACAAAGCATCCAAAAGATCCGTCATCTTTGTATGTCCGTAATCGGACACACGAAACTGTCGCCCAAACTGTCTAGCGTAAACTGACGCGAGTGAAGTCAGTTGTAGTCTACAGTGAGCGCTACATCTGATCACTTCTTGTATCTCTTCACAGAATACTGTCAGTGGTTGACTTACGAGTGGACTGGGAGAATTTGATAAAGTTCGCTCTACAGTAATAGAAACATTAACGGAGTTAAGATTAACATTAAGTAAGAGTTGCGACATACTGGTGCAACAAAAAAATGTAAGATTCTTATGTCGGGTTTCCGGAACCCAGTTTAGCTAAAAAACAAATTTTAGTTATATACTGGTTAAAATGTGCATTGATTGCCCTTGGCAATTACAGCTAATTCATTTGATTATAAAATCATCCGTATATAGCTGCTTTTAATGCTACTAAAACAAAATCATTTTTGATTCACTCTTTTGATTCACTCAAAATTTGATTCACTCATTTGATTCACTCTTTGATTCACTCAAAATCACTCTTTTTTTACGAATTGGTATATAAAAATAGATTCTGTACATATGTATGCTTCCTAAAACCCGACATGAGTTTGAGATATTAAATTACTAAAACATTCATTCATTGTGAACGGTAATAGAAACTTTAATATTTAGTCTTCATTATGATAAGAGACTGTTTTTGTACACAATTATTTCATAGTAAATATTACAGTTTCACTTTTAATTGACATTAGTCAGTAAATTTGACATTTTATTAACTTTTATCAAACTCTACAATAAGCATTTAATATAAGATGTAGTCAAACTACCAAAAGGTGATGGACATCTATTCTCCGCCCATTGAATACATTTGGCTGCGCCTTCTTTTGTACTACACACTTGAATGCCAGGTACAGACGTGATCAAGTGTTCTAAGGACACACCAGATCCATCAGACGACAGAGACAACATATGAAACTCATGCGAGTAGCATATGGGAAAACTATTCATCAAGATAAATTAATGTATGTGAGTAATTACTGCATAAATGTTCCACAATAACAACAGGACGTCATTAAGATAATTCGATAAAAATCATTTCAATGCATAATTTTAGTATAATTTTATTTCTAAGTGAAACAAATTATGCTAAATTTGGTCACTGAAATTACTGCAAACACGAAGAATATTATATAAAATTTCAACCTAATGTTCTGCTTAAGTTGTTTTTACTGATAATACTTTCAATATGTAAATCATTCATTGTGATAAATCGTAATTTAAATTGGAGCTCAATTTAACAGACCAGACATCATGTTTCACCTCAACAATGACATGCTGCCAGCATGCGACTGAAGTAGCTGATGAACCTGAGCTGAGAAACTTCTCATTTGCAATAAAGTGACATGAGGGATAATATCATAGCAAGTCATTACATTGACATCATGATGGCAATGTATGGGACAAACAAATGATTCTGCCATGGATGAATCCAAATACTGTACCAATACAAATAATAGATCATTCGTAAACAATTTTATCAAATAGTTTTGTACACATAAGACAAATAAATTAAATTAAATCATACATTATTACAACATTTTAATAGCATGACATCAATGTAAATATATTTTCCTTGATCAAATAAAATGAATGAAATAGTCGTAAGCTTTGGGAATTTGAATTCCTGCAGTCAAATTAATAGGTCTATTTCTCCAGGCATCCTGACCCAGCTATCAATGAATTAAAAATAACAGTGACCACACACTCTGACAACTGACCGATTCGTCTTCAATGAAACTATCATCACAGGATGAAGGAGAAAGAATACTTGAACCAGAACCAGATCTAAGACATACAATACGACCCAATGCTGGTTCATCCACTATATCAACAACATCCTTCAGTTGAAACAACTCAGTGACACTCACTGCACGCTGGTATCTAAGACAAACCAAAAATAGTATCAGGTATGTTAAAAATACTAGTGTCCTATTGAAATGCCAGATTCAAAATAACTGAAAGAAGTAGAAAGATATATATTTAAATTCCAATACGACTCAAAATTTTGTAGCCATACATATCAGACGTGGCGCAACTAATGATGTATTAAATATCATATAATCATATACAGATAAATATTATTTATAGAAACTAAACTTGTACCTAGACATATATCAAATGTCAACTAGATTTAACAATATTTGATAATAAATAGTACAAATATCTTGAAATACTAAGGTATTAATAATATTAGTAATTTCAGCAATACTGTGCAATAACTGTGCATATGTTCACACAATCATTGAAGGAGATCATACCTTTTTTCAAACTGTTCAACAAACATATATAAAGGCAATCTGCAACCCGCAACATCTTTTAAGATGCCAGTCACTTCCGTTCTAAAAAGAAACATTTAAACATTTGCAGCAAAATCAAATTGTCACAGTATTAATGATTTAGCTGAGGCCCATTACGAGATGAAAAAGTATAACTTTTAACAGCCCTCAAAAACTTTCTCAAAAATGAGCATAGCAACAAGTAGACAGTATAACAACAAGTAGATGTAATCAACACATTTAAACATGACAATATAAGGATTATATTCTCACTTCATGATTGCCAAGTCAGGTGATGTCTCATCACCAAGCATAGCAACATGTATACGCTTGTAGCCAATCTTCTTACGATGAAAGTGTGATATAGCATAGCGAGCATTCTCCATTGTCTGCACGCGCACAAAGGCAACGCTTGTGTTGTCTGACTGCATACGTACTTGCACCGACAGCAGCTACTCAGTAAAGAGAAAAAAGTAAAATAAAGTAAAAAAAAATTGAAAAATAAATAAGATAAACTATGACTTAAAACTGATAAAAAATAGTTTCCTGGATTAGAACATTAACTGCAATCTCAGTTAATTCTAAAACTAGAAATAGCAAAAATGATAAGATCTAAGTAACAATGACAAGGACCTTTACCTTGACATGCTGCTGAAATTCATTAGTCAATATTTTCTTCCACTCATGCGTGCTAATATTATAATCAAGGTTTGACACAACTAAGCCCACTCCATCATGACATCCTTTTTCCTTTTCCTCTCTATCAAATCCCTCATGTGCACTTCCAGCATCAAAGTTGCTATTCCCATCAACAACCCTTGCTGAAGAATCAAATACAGAAGAACAATCCAGACCTGGAACATTTTGACGTTGATGATGAATATATGAATGATGATGGTGAGCTCTATCTCCAGGGAGAAGACTATCTAAACTCCCAGTTGCTCCTGTACCAAATGGCCCAACTGAGAACAGTGGCCTTGGGTGAAAGTTTGTATAAATCGGGCGACCATCAGTCCCTGCAACTGGTCTACGAGCTCCTGGAGTCCTGCGAAATCCAGGAGTTCCATAACCCGGTGGGATCTCCACAATGCGATCAGGAGGTGTCGACCAATAGTATCCAGCTGCTCCACCGATATACGCACCAGTTAAACCAGTGGCAAATTCAGTGGATTCAACTTCTTCAGTGATGCGCTCACCATGAAAGACTGAGCGATAAACAGCCATCTCATCCGCTGAAGCTCCATAGAGAGGAATACGGCGCATCGGGAAAGGATCTGATTCGGCACGAGTGAGGGGTGGGTGAGAACGGTCATTGGTGGGTGAGAAGTGATCACATGGATAGCGATGCATTGAGTTATCGTCAATGACAGATTGATTAAGTGTCAATACACAATTATTTGCATCCGAATTTGCTAAGTGATAATCATTTGATAAAGGTAAAAAAACATTTACAGCTGAATCCGAACTAACTAAAGATTCAGACTTAATGTTAACATTTAATGTGGTTATAGTACTTGAAACAGAATCCTGCGGAGTATTATAAATCAAATGATCAGATTTATCTAATTTGTCTACGTTATTGACAATATCAGATTCAAGAGATGCAATCAGAATAACTGGATCATCATTTGAAAGCAACGGATAATTACCGCAAAAGCAGTTTACTTCACTAACGCGTACACAGAAATCAGAAAATGAGAAATTTTTATCGCAAGAAAGATTTTGATTAAGTTCAGTTTTTGATTGTACCGAATTTAAAAGTTCAGAAACACTGATTTTTGATTGATTTAAGCTAGAATCACTTTGAATTTTTATTGGTTGACAAAAGTTGACTGGCAATGCTTGATTAAATTCTGATTCTTCAAAAGTTATCAGAGGTCCAAAGATGTTTTCTGATTTGTCAAAATATATTAGAGGTATAGCATCGTCAAAATCTGATTCGTTTGTTAAATTTGAAGTAGCTGGATGAGAAGACCGAGAACTTGCAAGCAAAGTTACAGCACTGCTAGATTGAATAGATGATAATGATGTAGATGTGTTGCTATCATTTGGGCATCCAAAGATCTCAGAGTTTGATTTATTAATAAATGGCAAGCTCGCTGCAGATGATTTTTCTTTATCTACAAACAAATAATAATATTTTATATCAATGAAGCGCTGTAAAGTTTATACTTAACAGATTAAACTTCATTGTGAGAGAAAAACAAGAAGATAGTCAAGAGTATAGTAGAGATAGCTAAAGTTACCAAATAATTGCTAATGCAATTAATACTAGGAGTCATTTAAATCAAATTAATTGGCATAGCATATGCAAAACAGACACTAACATTGAAAAGTTTCAGGCTAGAGTCAAACTGTGGCTCAAAATATTTGATGCATGCTTTAGTCATGAGCTTAATTTGATAAAAAAAATTGTCAGATATAGTGCGACTTACTGGGCAACAACAAATGAATAAAAATTATACTAAATATTGTGAATGCCAATAACAAATTTTGGATAAAAACTGCATAACAGAAATATTATAAAATGCATTAACTTGCAAAACAAATCAATTAGCTAACATCAATAATCCTCAGAAAAAATCACTTAATTACAAGTAAAATTACTTTGTATACTTCAATGTCAACCTATGTATTCCAATTTGGCAATTTTTTATATTTTGTGTATTAAGTATTTAATTCAATATATACAGTAATAACCATATAAAAAACAATTTTAAAAAATACACAAGTTGAAAAATAAATAAAATGTGAGCATACTTAGTTTAGCCTCAATTTTTGTTTTCCGCGTCTTGCTGCGCCTTATTTTTTGAGGTGTCACCAATTTATTACTGATCTCACTTTGCACACTAGGCAAAGTAGAAATACCATCACAATTTTTACTATAATTTTTATTATTCTCACAGTTTTTCTTTCGCTTCTTCTTAGAACTATTGGTCGACTTCAGAACCTTACCTATACAACTCTTAACTTCAGTCGTAGTTTCAGAATTATTATTGCTATTTAAAATATTATCTTCACTCAACGCTTTATCAATATTACGATTATCATCGGATGAAAATCGAGATACATTTCCTAAAGTATTAAATTCACTAGCTAATGACTGTTCTACATCTTCTTCTACCACAGATTCAACAATGACATCGTCACTTTTACTATCTCTCTCATCGCTACCGGTACGAATGCCAACTCCTGAATCTTCCGTCTCAACATCATAAGAAAAACCGTATCCCATTAGAGGTACCACACCGTAACATCGTCCGGCGCAATCTGGGCCTGGATCAGAATCAACTCCATCATAAACATCTTCATTTTCCACACGACATCTGGATGGACTCGCAGTGGAATCCCACCCACTATCCCTCACTTTCCACCTTTTCCACTGAGACCCCTCTTTCCTGCCAACTTCGATACCCGGTAGAGAGTCAGGCGCAATGCCGTCATTGAACTCCCATGTATAATGCACGGATATGCGATGACCAAATACAAACTCGCCATTCATGCGTTGCTTTGCTCTGTTTAAAAAAAAGAAAGAAAACTTACCAGTTGAGAAGCTTCTTCCAGGGTTCAAAGCGGAAAATTTTACTAATTTCAGAAAGTAAATATGTTGATTATGATGTGTCTTCTTAGAAATATATAATCATGTTTCATTTAAAATGTTTTATACTTTATTAATTTGCTTAACTAAGTGTCACGATAATAGAAACTAATACCAGTCTTAATTTTATTTAATAATGGTAAGAAACATTTATTAATTTATGTTCATATGCAGATAATTTGTCCATTAAATTTCAATTCACTCAATGTTGTAAATGTCATCTTCATTTTAAAAATTCATTTTCAAGTAGCATAACACTCAGTTCAGTTAGTAAGTGAAATGCTGCTAGTCAATATGAAAACTTTCAATATCATTGTTACAGGTTTCCCTACAGTGAACCAATGAGATATGAGAATTCATCCCAGGCCTCAAATAAACACACAACACAAAATTGTCAATAGTTATGGTCACTCAAGTGATGAATACAATCTTGAAATCTTTAATCAGTGAAAGGTTCCATTCAATACTTACTAATATAATGTAACAAAATTCAAATGCTATGATCTTTCACCACTGTAAAGGTGGTGAAAGAAGTTAGTCAAACATAGGCAACCATTGCATTATTGTAATATCCAGAGACTTAAAATTAAAAACTAATAATGTAGACTTCAAGATAAACAAGCTTAAGGATAAAGCTTTAAACTGAGGATTGAAGAGATTTGAAGTCAGAAACTAACTGCTATATTGTTTGATTTTTTAAAATATATCTGATTGCTATAATTTTGCAATAAATACTTTATTACAGTATGCACATTGCACAGGCATGTTTTCTATAAGATGTGAGCATATATTAAGTGACTACATTGCTGGATAATCTAATTTATCTACAACAAAGTTCTTTACAGACAAATACTTAATAAGGGGTAATAATGAACTGCACAACCAGTTTAGTTTATAAACTGACAGACCATCTTCATTACAATATCACAATACATGCAATCTCTGCACAAATGCCACAGAGACTCATTAAAGTAAATACTCACTCTTTAGACACTCAACACAATCAATACTGAACTCTGTACCCTGAGTTCAGTAACCTCCACTATCCCTTAACTAAACCTAGCAGACTAGTTGTCTGAATTGTTAAATATAACAGATATTCAACAGAAGCAAAGCTGGGAAACTTTTCTCAAGGTATGAATAATAGTTCTATAAATTAACTTTAAATTATATTACAAAAAATATATTTATTACATTCTTCAATTAAGATGGCTTGTTAACTACTTTCATTAGTGTGAATATAACAATTCAAAGTAATACCTATAGGCTTTAGTTTGAATTGTTATGGATGTTATTTAAGGATACAATCTGAACTACATTCATTTAAAAACATTGGTATCATATTTTCCATCACTTTTTCTTAAATTGTACATTTAAAATGTAGTTAAGTCATCATCTGAGAGTAGTCTTCAAATTACTAGTTTAACAAATTTATATAAAATTTATCCACAGAATTGCACGCTATAAACAATTTAACATTAATGTAATTCATATATTTTGCATTGCCACAATTGTCAATTATGATCTTTTGTATGAATGCAGATAATAACTAATAATAATAACGATCTTTTGTATGAATGCAGATAATAACTAATAATAATAACGATCTTTTGTATGAATGCTGATAATAACTAAAGACATAACTTCACAAAAACCTAATGCATAAACTTGATCTAATTAGCATACCATATTAAATTTGAATTATACAAAACTACACGAAGACATTTTTTCAGTAATAAAATAGCTCTTTTTCCACTAATACTAATAGTTTTGCTATTATTAATTTTATTCAAATATTATAACTGAAAAAGATCAGAGGCTTCCAATAATAGAGAAATGATACTATATACTAGTAGTTTATTTTATAACTATTATTAATTTTAAACGATCTATAAAACTATAAAATTCTACTTTTCCTACCTGTTTGTTGCAACATTATTAGGAAAAACGATGGTGGCCAGTCCGTCTTTTATGCTCATCACCTTACCGCGACAATTACTAGACAACTGTTGCAGCTTCTGGCCAACACGATGTAATCCTTTGACTGGGAGATTAGTTACAATCAACTGACGACGATCCAACTCAGTCTACAGTCACCAGGCCAGACATTAAATAAATCTTTTTTAAATGTGAAAAATGCAACTTTAAATTGTTACAAAAGTGCCATAGAAAAAATTACGTCTTAGGCGTAACATTTACATCCGGTTCCAGGAAGCCTGTTTAATTAAAAAATCTGCAAGACCCTTAGCAATTACAGATAATTCATTGGACTATAGTGTCATCTGTTGTTAATGATGTCATACTATTAAAACAAAATCAGTGCATAATTTAGCCAAATTTAAACAAATTGATACATATGTATGTATTCTGTACATAAGTATGCTTCATGAAATCCGACATAAGTAAAGTAATAATATATTTAAATTTAATTATTAGTAAATTCTTTAACTGATGCGAGTTGCTACAAATGTTTTACATTATTTCCTCACAGGAAGAACAACGAGATATTTCAGTGCATTTAAAGCATTAAGAAATAAACAAATACCCCAAGTTAATACGTACAATGAAAGAAATTCAGTAATAAACAATCCCACAATTAAACTGCAACAGAGAAACTAGTACAAGTAACAAGTAGATAGATATAATACCTGAGTAAGTTCTCTCTCTGGAATATCTGCAGTGAGCTGATGAAAACAATGCGTCTCATGTGCGCACGCTTGCAAAACGTACGATGAGCTTATGGGATGAACCACAATCACGTAGATGTGATGACGATAACGTAAGTCTGATAGCTCCGGAGCAAAGTTTACATCACCTGAAATAAATAACTCGACAACTGTGACACTTTACAACGAATAAATAAATCTATAGAGAAATGTATATTCAGCATTTAGTAGAAGATTTGTAAAACAACTGTATTAATAATTCTATTATTCAACTGTAAATATAATTCTATGACAAGTAACACGATAAAAGACAAGGCAAAATATATAGATGAACATAATGCGCATTAATGGTGCCGTCAGATATTTAATATCAATACAAAAAATAGTTACATAAATTTTCATGAAACATATGGATACAGAAACACATTAATATGAAGATGCTTACCAGAAATAAGTACAGCAATAACTTATTGCTGTACTTATTTCTTTTAAATACTTATTGCCAATAAGTACTTATTGCCAATAAATACTTAAAAGAAATAAGTACAACAATACGTACTTGCCAGAAATCAGTACAACTATAAGTACTTGCCAGAAATCAGTACAACAGTGGCAGGCGGTCTATGATCATCAGCAAATCTTCTCAATGTTTGTCTGATCTTGTCATCTGAGGTATTCTTACTTATACCATCTATGTGAATCACTGTCACCTGCAATATATGACAGATACTGTCATAGTATTACATGACATATGACGGACTGTTATAATATTATGACACCTGACAAACTGCGATTTATATATAAATCATTGACATATACAGCAGATATTATAAGCCTATATAAACTACACTTGTGCACTGTTGAATATTAACACACACATTGTATGAATTTATATTTCATACAAAAATGTGCAAAATGTTAATACAAATATTTTGCACATCCATTTCTATCCTAAATTGAAATTCATTTTATAAATCAGCCTAGATAAATACCATGAAAATCCATTTATCGCTCTGTATATTTCATATACATCTGTATTTTTATTTATTGCTTTAATTGGTTTTATTTATTTATTTATTTTTTATTTTTTAATGCTGCTTGAATATACGCATATAAAATAATATTAAAATTTATTTCAACCCTAGATTCTCACTACATGCCTGTGCATAGTTCAATTCCTGTATGACGCTCTTTCTCTGCTTGTTCACGTCACACACGCACATGAACTCTGCCTCTTTCTTGCCAGTAAAGAACTTGTCGCGTATCCTGCCAACTACGGCAACAGCCGACTTGCCGGATGGCACTCCGCAGTTCTCTATGTCCCAGAAGACTCCTATGGGGGACGGTTGGGAGAGACTTGTGCTGGGAAGCGGCATAGACAGTGCTGGCAAACAGTTAGCGTAAGGTCATTAGAATTTAATTTTTATCAAGTTAAACAAACTGATTGGTAGATGATGGACGATTATCTCATCAAACTAAATAAATTATGGCAATAAAAAGCACTAGACAGTGATTCTATCCATCTGAACAAATTAAATTTGTTAATAACTTGATGAAATCTTTCTCATGCTTTAATATTTAAACAATGCTATGATGATAAATTGCATTGGTCTTAATATACAATATTAACATTCTCACAATTTATTGATCTAAAATAATGATTTTTTTTGTCGTTTTTTTAAGGAAAAATTTCTGACACGAGTTACTTTATCTCCACTGATTCAGTTAATTTGAACTATATATCTCTTTAAATTTCTTTGCAAAGACATTCCTTTCATTATTTTCATGTCAACCAACTGATGGTACCTATTCAGTGTCCATTTCACTATTGTAAGATTTATAACTTCTTGATATATTTTATCTACTGTTTAACTTTAATATTATTAAATGGCTTTTTCAGCAGCTTAACCGATAACTTATATTCTGTCGTAAATTCAAGTTAAATCTATAATTACATATATAAGTTAAGATAGATACTTTTATCAATTTCTGAAATTGTAAAAATAAAAAAAATATTTCAATGTAATTTATAAAAATCTATAATACAATTAACAATATGTGAATGCACTTACAGACGTCATGCTCTGATGAACCATTTTCAACAATGGATGCGATTGAGTGCATTGTTAATCAATTTAAAATATAGTTTCAATTAATATCTAAAACGTTCGGCTAAACCTGAACACAATCTAAACGGATAATATAAAAATATTGTAATTAAGCGGTGACCAATTATGACCGATTACGATCAGTAGGTCTGCCCGCTTCTTTCTTTATTCCATGCCGGTGGGGTTTGGCAGGGGGGGGGGGGTCTGTAATCGTCTAGATAAAAGTGGTAACATTTTGAGAATAATATGCAAAGATTATAATAGAAATACACAAATATTAATCAGACGTATTGAATAACTATACTCTTAACTGATGTCTATTTAAATACAGATATTATTACATATTTTTTATTGTAAATATCAAGTATGTTATATTAACTATGATGTTTTAAATATATTATTGTGTATTTTCCATGAATGCTAAATATTGATAAAAAATACAATGTTCTGTTACAGTAAGAATCGCCTTTTATTCGATCTTTATCATTACACTTCATTGTGAAATCTATGATGTAAATGCTGGCAATAATTACTATTAACACATTATATTTGTCTGTAATTACGCAAATAAATTCTCGTCAATTCCACCGTCACGGATCAGTGAACCGATTAGGCAAACAATAGATTTTTATTTAAAATTAAAAATAATTTTAAATATTTTTTAAACAAAATTTGACGCCATTACTAAAAGCGTGTGGCCACTAATTGTTTTATTTTTAAATAATTAAATAGGTAAATGTCGACTTTAATTTATATACTTGATTAAAATTCAATTTGTTAAATTATAAATAAAATATCAGTTAAAATTCAATATACATGCCCGGACGCGTTAGCGCCTTTATACGTGAAGAGGTCGGCAGAAGAGTCGGGCGCAGCGGCAGCTTTAGCGGAGTCGAAAAAGCTG
>JAQIXG010003091.1:0-15806 GCA_034700105.1 Oconnorella tubifera
GGGAAGTCATTTGCCTACCACCCCCCCCCCCCCTCCTATTTTTGAAAGCATTTAGTATATTACACATATTTGAGTAAATATTCCCCCCCCCCAACCCCCGAAAAAGCTAGTTAGAATTTTTTTTCCCGAACAAGATATGTTTGTGTAGTATGTGTATGAAAAAAGATATGTAATGTAAGCCCATTATCTATAACAAGAAAATAAAACTTACATTAAAAATACAATTACAGCAGAACTTTACGTGAAAACTTAAACAAAGGTTTTAAAGCATAACAGATTTCCCAAGATTATTGAATAAAGCAAACGTCTGTAGTAACTAACTTTATTAAATGAAACTATTTCTTCACGCAGGAATCTTATTACTAAAATGGCAAGCTGATAGGCGTATACTATAGAATATTGTATACTATAGCAATACAAGAAATGACAGTGAAACATTTGAAGCAGCTTCAATGTTAAGTCTTATTACACAGACAAATTCGTCTTGTGATCTAAAGTCATGATATAAGGAATATTTATCTAGGTTGCTGCACCAGCAAGGTGGCTTAATTGGCCATCGCTTTTCTGAGAAGTTATTTTCAAACAGTTATCCAGTCTTTAAGCTAAATTTATCAGATTATGGTATAAACCAGATTTTATATTTTATTTTAAATACAATATAATACAATATTAATGCAATTAATGAAATACCGAAAATAAATAAATGATGAACAAAATCAAATTATACTATGTTACATTTAAAAACTCAACTCTATACGCAAAACATCTATAAAATAAAACTTTCAATTGTTAAAATATCAAACAATCAAATTTTCAATTTAGGTCCACTACATGAAAATTTAATTTAAAAAAATCAAAAAACATTCAAATTCACTTTTGATGTAGGCTATGCCTCTTTATACATATCTTTCTTAACAATCATGATCTAGCAGTTGCAACAATATTAAAAACAATTATAGATATTTAAAGAGAGGAAGAGGGATGATCACAAAAAAAGTCTCAGATTTATTAATAATAGGTTTTTTAAAAGTAAATCTCTTGATTAACATTCAGCTAACAACAATTTTCTCTACTCGAGTCCAGCACTTATCAATTAGTATATTCATTTTCTTCAATACTATAAAAAATACTTAACATTTTAACTATCAACGAACTTTATATACACTGTATATATGGTGATTTTTAGTGAATTGATACAGCCATTACAGAGAAGCTGAAAAATACATATGCTACGAGTCCTCAATGTGATCATGGTTAAAGAAACATTCCTTTGCTTTGTTAGCGGTCTTAAACATCTCTCCACATAATCCACAACCACACTGATCTAATATTGTTACAGAGTCACTAGTATGCATCATCATTCTATGCTTCTGTACACTTTCTACATCAACAAACGCAGTGTTACAATCTAGACAACGATAGATGCTAGAATGCTCTAAAACAGGACTCAAATTTGATTCTAATTCATCTTCATCTGAGATTTTGCTTACTGATCCAATTATGCTCTTTCCACTAGTGTTTTGTACTGCTGGGCTAGTTAGCTTCTTGGGTGATTTTTCATGTACGATTTTGTGCCATTTCAAATGAGAAGCAAGAGCAAACTCCTTATTACATATATTACAAATTAAAGGCTTTGGTGCAGGACCTGATGTAAATGTTCTTCGTGCATTATTTAAAATACCATGAAGCTGCTGCAGAGCAGAATAAAAATTTTCAACATGGGAAGCCTTCTGTGATTCTGTTACATTAGAAGCACTAGAAGGTTCATCTTTCACATTTACGGACTGAGCAATGTTTGCGACAGACTGAGCAATGTTTGCGACAGACTGAGCAATGTTTGAAGATTGAGATTTTTTAGCGTGACGTTTTTTATGCCTAATAAAGCCACTTTTTGAAAATAATGTCTTCCCACATTGATTGCAATGATGCAGCGATGGACTTCTTTCAAATGTCTTCGAATGTGATGGTCTTAATTCCGTTTCTAAAGACTGCGATTTTTTAGCGTGACGTTTTTTATGCCTTGTAAAGCCACTTCTTGAAAATAATCTTTTCCCACATTGATTGCAACGATATTCTTTCTCACTTCTTTCAATTGTCTCCAAATATGATGGTCTTGATTCCGTTTTAATATCAATTGACTCGGATGTTAGCTTAAAAATCTTTGGAATTGACTCAGATGTTACGTTAGAAACTGAATGCAATCTCATGTGCCTCTGAAAAGTTGTGACAGTCGAGAATTTCTCATCACACAACCCACAAGGTAAGGTACGTTCTTCTACAAGATAAAGTTGCTCGTTTGAAAATGGCCATAACGCTGACGATGTTCCGTGAGATTCCCTTATACACTGTTTCGTAAGTTTCTTTAACATTGAAGATTCTTTTAAATGAACTCTCTTGTGCTTCTCCAGGTGACCAAATCGTATAAATCGCTTCCCACAAGTCTTACAAAGAAAACGTCGCATAGTTTGTGCACTTATCGGTTGTTCATCGCAAGATTTTGAATTTAATTCAGATGCTACGCCGTTACTTTGATCATGTTTGGATGACATTAATTCTTTATCACAGCGCTTTAAAAGTACCCTGCAGGAAGTTAACCTAATCTTTTCATCTGAATCGATATTAAGATACCGAGAGCAAAGAAAAGATTCCATATATTTATCATATGAAGAGTTCTCTACAATATTCTCTGAATTACACGATTTTAAAGATGCCAATTTTTCTACATTTTTTATTTCATTCTCTCTCAATAAATCCACACCCTCATTGCTAATAGTTTGTTTTTTCGTGGTGAATGATTTATCATTAGATATCTCTTGTTGAAAACGCCGCAGTTTTCGAATACTTTTCTTCTTTATTGATTTTTGAATTTTATGTATTAAAAAGCAATGCCTTACTAGATGTGCTTTCAAAGTAAATTTTCGACTGCAAACGTGACAATCAAACTGAGGCTCTTCATGAGATAATTTATGCGATCTTAACGTTGACATGTCCTTAAAGCGATTACCACATTTCTGACAAACAAAAGAAAACGCTTCCCTATTATGACTCAACATATGGTTTGTTAATTTCTTAGATTCTGTAAAACGTCGTTTGCATATATCGCAAATAAAATCTCCTTCTCGTCTATGTATTACAAGTTCGTGTCTCTTGAGATTACAGTATTGTACAAATTTTAAGTCGCACTCTTTGCACGCATATCTGCGAATACCATTATGTGCATTCAAATGAAACTGTAGGCCTGTTTTGCTAGTAAACTGTTTTGAGCATAACTTACATTCATATGGTTTTACACCGGTATGTATTAGTCTGTGGCGAGATAAATGGTCCGATCTTATAAAGCGAGACTGACACTGATCGCATTTATACTTACGTATTGTTTTTTCTCTTTTCTCTTCCATTACGATAGATTTCTTTCCATTTAGTCCATTTTTGTGATGTTTAAACTGTTTTTTCTCATCAAAATACTCAATGTCATTGTCATTTTTGAAAGGCTGATGTGAAATACTTCTGTCACTTAATGACGTCATATAAAATGAATGCACATCTTCGCTTTCTGATGGCTTATAAAACGATTCATCTTTGACTGAATGACTTTCATCACTGAGCCAACGATCTTCTGAAATCAATTCATCTTCAGTTATACTGGCTTTTATTTTTTCACATTGATTTTCAGCTTTATTTGCATCTTCACACGATATATTTGTTTTTTCTGGTAAAACAGTAACCTCATGATTTAATGATTTCTCTAAATCGTGATTATTACATGATTGGTGTTTTGAGAGATTATGTACAATAAGAGCAGCATTACTGATAAACCAAGTTTGACAAGGTTTGCAAGCAAACACTTCAGGTTTAGTTGGTTTTTGCTTATTATTCGATGTAGACATTTTCATTGCAGAAACTTTCTACTCAACTACAAATTGTAAGGTTGTAAACTTTTATTCATTTACAAGGTTTGAAATAATCAATCGTAAGAATATAACTCATGAGAGAAAAATATATGTTACTTGTTGATGAAAACTCTAAACAAAATACAACAAATTTAAGATTAAGATTGGAAAATAACGGTTGTTTTGATGAATGTCGATCACAAAGACTGCGTGCGATCTATATAATCTGACAATGATCGGTTCCCTCGTATATGTTTACTATACAAATTGATTTTTTCATATTCATGCATTTATCATTCAGGAATTTTACAAAAAAATTATTATATAAAAATTTAAAAAATACTATATCTTTGATTGCTACATGAAACCCCTGTAACATCGCGGGAATTCATAACTCAAACCTTATTCTAACCCTTACCTAACCTTAATTGCATCCTTAAACTTAATCGTAATCCTAACCCTACTGACAAAACGAAACAATACCAATTATTAGACCAAACGCGACGCAAGTTTACAATCGGATTAATATTACTATAAGGGGGAGGAGGGGATAAATCCCCCACCCAGCAACATTTTTATAAAAAAATAAAGATAAATATAATTGAGCGATATAGAAGGCTTATAATAACTCATGTCGTCTACTATCAGTAGATATTTATTTATATTTATCTAATGATTAAAATATCTCAAACTACATTTTTTACTACTTTATATAGTAGAATGTGCTGCACATTCTACAGTACATTCTCTTATAATAGAAGAATAAATATATATACAGTACAGTTTTATATTATAGGCCTACTTTAAAAAGGCTCATTCAATTTAAATTCCTTAATTTTTTGCAACTTTTATTTGCAAAACAATGAAATCTTAAATAACACTGCGCAGAAACGGATAAAAGGAAGAAAAAACAAAAACAAACTTAAGTAACAAATGTTAGACAAAAAAGAAAAATCTTAACTAACACAATACGAGAAAATCAATTTTAGATGAACTTGATAATTAAAATATATTTAAATGCAAAAAGGCCTACTCAAAGTATGGACAAACGTCTCCGTAGTTAAAATTGAGTAGTCCTAAAGTAAGTTAAATTCTAAGCTAATTTAAATATTTGTAAATAGATAGAATATTATAAATTGAATTCATGACAAAAAATACATCCACACAAGTTTATAAGAATATTTATATAAATATTGCATGTATTAAATTATCGTTCTTGTATAGTTTCTTAAACGAGTTAATATTTGAGACATTTTTAATTGTATAAGGAATGAGATTAGAATGAGAGTAAGGGAAGAATTAGCAATGTCATTGATATAAAGTAAGAATAACAATGGACATAGTATGTATGGTGCACGTAGGTGCCACTACCACTACGACTACCACTACCACTATTACTACCACTACAACTACCACTACCACTACCACTACGACTACCACTACCACTACGACTACCACTACCACTACCACTACCACTACGACTACCACTACCACTACGACCAGTGGTAGTCGTAGTGGTAGCGTTAGTGGTAGAGGTAGTGTTAGTGGTAGTCGCAGTGGTAGTGGTAGTCGTAGTGGTAGTGGTAGTTGTAGTGGTAGCCGTAGTGATAGTCGTAGTGGTAGTGGTAGCGTTAGTGGTAGTGGTAGTGGTAATGTTAGTAGTAGTGGTAGTGGTAGTGGTAGCGTTAGTGGTAGCGTTAGTGGTAGTGGTAGTGTTTGTGGTAGTAGTAGCGTTAGTGGTAGTGGTAGTGGTAGCGTTAATGGTAGTGGTAGTGGTAGTGTTAGTGGTAGTGGTAGTGTTAGTGGTAGCGTTAGTGGTAGCGTTAGTGGTAGTGGTAGCGTTAGTGGTAGTGGTAGCGTTAATGGTAGCGTTAGTGGTAGTGGTAGTGTTAGTGGTAGCGTTAGTGGTAGTGGTAGTGTTAGTGGTAGCGTTAGTGGTAGTGGCAGCGTTAGTGGTAGTGGTAGTGGTAGTCGTAGTGGTAGTGGTAGTGGTAGTGGTAGTGGTAGTGGTAGTGGTAGTCGTAGTGGTAGCCGTAGTGGTAGTCGTAGTGGTAGTGGTAGCGTTAGTGGTAGTGGTAGTGGTAATGTTAGTAGTAGTGGTAGTGGTAGCGTTAGTGGTAGCGTTAGTGGTAGTGGTAGCGTTAGTGGTAGTGGTAGTGTTAGTGGTAGTAGTAGCGTTAGTGGTAGTGGTAGTGGTAGCGTTAATGGTAGTGGTAGTGTTAGTGGTAGTGGTAGTGTTAGTGGTAGCGTTAGTGGTAGCGTTAGTGGTAGTGGTAGCGTTAGTGGTAGTGGTAGCGTTAATGGTAGCGTTAGTGGTAGTGGTAGTGTTAGTGGTAGCGTTAGTGGTAGTGGTAGTGTTAGTGGTAGCGTTAGTGGTAGTGGTAGCGTTAGTGGTAGTGGTAGTGGTAGTCGTAGTGGTAGTGGTAGTCGTAGTGGTAGTCGTAATGGTAGTGGTAGTGACCCTAAGGAGATATTAATTAAAAAATAGCTGTATTGGTAGTGGTAGTCGTAGTGGTAGTGGTAGTGGCACCTACGCGGCACCGTAAGACTGGTATGTGGACGATACATCATTATATACAACATATTGTTTTCTGTTACTTAAATAACTTTTGAACCAATCAAAATTTTAACTCGTTAATGATTCAAAAAAAAATAAAACTAAATTAAATAAGTTTAGATTTTTTTACTTTCCCCAGTTTATTACATTTGATAAAAATATTATAGTTTAGTTTATTTGTTTGTTAGTTGATTTTCTGTAGATAATTGAATATGTAGGCGTAAAGTATTTGTTATTATTTTATTTTTGTTTATTTTGTCAATTAATTATTTGTTTACATTTCTGTTTACTTGAATGTTTACTTATGAAATGTCATTTTAAATTAGGCATAAGTTGTTTTAAAGAATGTGGTGTTTTGTTAAGTTTACATTATATGAATTATTAAATAATTATGATGTCGTCATTGAAGTTCTTCGTTTTCGTACCTTTGATTATATTTACTTAATTTAACAAATTATTATCAAAATTACAAGCTTAGCTTATTACTAAATGCTTACAATTTCAATTCAATTCACATCTATAAATTGCAATGAGTATAATTCATCGAAATAATTAATGTGAGAGTTATGCTTTTAATTAAATTCTAATAATTTAATGTCGTTGTTGTTGTTAGATCTGATTTTATTTATTTAAATCTCAACGCCCAACCATAATGTCAAATGCTATCCCACGATGATTCGCCTATCTTTTGAATGGTTCTTTCTTCTTCGAATCCTGTTTTCTTTATTACTCGTCATTGCAGCATTTAGCGGCTACTGGCACTATATTCTTGGCTATCCATTATTTTCATGGAGTCCCCAAAGTCCTAAAACCGTGCAATCCAACAATTTTCCAGCAACGAATACAATCTGGCATATGGACTTATTATGTAAAATTGACGATTCATCTCGAGTCAGTTATCAATTGAGTGATATTATTAAAAATCCAGAAATTAAGAGTACCATCAGTGTTGCTATTGGTGGAGGGATAACATCATTCGGTTTACAGAATGTAATATCTGGTAACAAAGTTACGGAATGGCCATTCTTTACAACATTTATTTCGTCTTTTTGTTTGACATTTGATCCAAGTGTAGTGTACTCTTTTTATCTCGCGTACGATTGGACGGATGATTTCTTTAATAATGTCAGTCTGGCTAGAACTTTCAGTGAGGCATTTCATAAAGGTATGCAATTTATATCTTAAAATTAGAGTTTAATTTTACTTGGCATGTGTATGTATTTAATAGCCTTAAATCTATTTTTGCCTGATTTCTGCTAATAAAGCTAATGCTCTGCTAAGGTAGTATGTTTCATTTCAACTAATTGATTTCTGAGAAATAATTGTTGATAGATTACAATGAAAAATAAGTTATTCTTTCCAATCTAAATCCTATCCTTAATCTTATAGTGGTACTAATCCTAAATTACATTTTAATAATCTAATCCCAACATTTTAATCTAATCACAGTTACATTTTAACCTAATCATATCGTTACTCTTTCAGCTATCATGCACCAATGCAGCATTGACATGTCGCTACACCTCATCGAATGCGGGCACAGTAGCAATCCCGCGTGGGCACAAAACGACGCTATGATGTCGGCATACATGGACAATCACGACTACTACTATCGCGTAAACGACGACTCTCAGTTTGAAACAGCCGGCTGGTTGTTTGAGTTTGTGTCGACGCTGAGTGGCTATGTGCCGATGAATGTCGGAGTGGTGGGACCAACGCATAAGGGAGGGAAGGAAGATATACTGACGTATGATTTTGTGCATAGGACGCATATGGATCTGTTTGGGTTTTATTATCCGAGGATATTTACGGATTGGTATATTTTATTTATTTAAAAATATTAAGTTTGATTGAGATGCGTGTTATAGATTGTGTTAGATGTTATTTATCGTGAGATTTTAATCTGGGATCTTTATATTAAGAGTTTGGTGCGTTACCACTTTTCCAATGAGCTAATTTAAAATTGATGTGTAATTTTTCTTTATAGGTTTCAGAGATAAATAATTGGCTCTCTGTTATATTTATAGCTAGCATATATAATGCTGATAAAGTTTAAAGTCTAGATGTGCTTATTGTATTAATGATGTGTCAGACTTAGTTGTCAATTCACTTATTTTTATTAAGTTGCTAAAGGATGCAAATTGCAAAATAGTGAGCTTGCAAAATTTGAACCAGGACCTGTTACATCCAAGTTCAGCGTTCAAACCACTTCTCTAAAAAGCCTGAGAAATGCTCAATAGCTTTGAACCTGATATGTATATAATTGAAAGCCAATATTTGCATAAATAATCTGAAATGTTACAAAATAGGATGATATTTTAATCTTCTATTCACTATACAAATAAATATACAAAATTTTCATATCATACATTGCTAGGTACGCGGATGAATGGATAACAAAGGTCTACTCACCGAAGCATTGTACAAAGTTAGACTCTGTAAGACTTTCACATACAATGAGTTTAGGCAGAAGATATGATTACAATGTTAAACTGGCAGATAGATTGGAGTTACAAATTGATGAGGATCAACAAATTCTATCAAGGTTTTTAACTCAGTAGTCAATTCTTTTGAATCTTTTTGTGTGAATTCAGTTATTGCTTGATATTAACAAGTAATTAAATGATAATTTAAAACTTATATAGGAATTTATATGAACTGCGTAAATAGATTGTAATTTAATTGTTTTATATTCTAATTTGATACGTTTTTAATATAGAACTGTGGTCATTTACATATATTATGTAAATAATATCTGTTTAATTTATAAATAGAAATTGAATTGTACGTTATATCTTTATAATGTAGACTTTTCCTAAACTTAAATTCATTATTTTTTGCTTCAAATTTGTAGAGAAACTACAAGTTCTATAGTTTTTCTTCCATATATACACTTCAAACGTTAATTATAGCGATGTGTATATATGTTTCAGAGATTATTATTTATGAAATATTTAATTTTTATAAATATTTATACTTTTATTTCTAGATATTTAGAACATAAATCAAGACCTTTGATTAAAGCAAAAGGATCAAAGATCATAGCTCTATCTCTTTATGGCAACTGCCAATGGAGAATTAATACAGTATTACGTAATAGCCATCTTGCTTCTATTCTCTTTCCTGATTGGCTAGTTAGAGTGCACGTTATAAATCCCTCAACTAAAAACACTGAGCTTGTTACTCCTCTCTCGGTTCTACAGAAACTGAAATCGTTTGGTGTTCAGATTGTTTTAATTGATGATGAAATTGGTAAGATGTTAGATTTTTATTTTATTTCAATCAATAAAAGTTTAACGTCTGTTTAACACCATTGAGGGATGATTTCGCAGACGTCCCTCAGTATCAGTCAATACCACACATGCTCCACCCAAGCAGTGAGGACCAACCATCGACTGAGAGTGGAAACTTAAAAAAAGAAACAGAAATATAAGGCTCAACAAGGTTCGTTAGAGAAACGGTTAGTGCACTGGACTCGGACGGGACAAGTCCAGGTTTGACTCCCAGAAAGCTGACTATTTCTCTAACCCGCTTTAGTAAGACCCTTAAATTGACAGGTATGTTCGAGACATTTTTGTAATACTGTTATTCAATATGTTAAACTTGCTAACTTCTATATGGTTTTATTTATACAGCTCTGAACACCTGCCCTGATAACTGGAAACTTTATGCTACCGACTTTAAAACTGACATCGAATGGCTTCTACTTCTTAATGATAAAACTTTAACATCCTATCACTCGCAGCTAATAAATGAATTCATAAATAATCCACTAAACTCTACATTTCTTTGTCTGCAACACGAAGAGATTGTTTTAAACAAAGGCGGTACTTGTCCGTCGTTGTGTTATAATGCAGGATATAGAAATCTTGGTTCAGTATTAGTTAGGTTGTCAGCTTTAAGGTCTAGGCTTCAAATTAAACATTCGAGAGAAGATTTAGTGAATAGAAATTTGACGTTATGGAGAGAATTAGCTGAAATGAATTGTTCTTGATTGCAGTGTAGTTAAATTTATATGAAAGTAATGAAAGTAGTTTATTTAATATTAAAAGTTTAGTTCAATATGTAAAAAGTTAAGTACATAATCGGTGTATATATTTTTTATGTAATATATGTCTCAATGCTGAGGAGAGGGGGGGTAAAGGACAATTTTCTCTTAAAAAATACTCCTAGAATTTTATATTTTTGTATCAGTTCATTAGCTCTGCTCTTAAATGTATTCTGTATATTTGTATCTGGTATTATTGTTATATGTATAATCAGTCAACGTTAAAACGCAGAATTGAAACTTGTATCTATAGTGGATTATATAGAAGCAATGAATTCTTAACTCACTCTCAGCTACATCTGTTGTCATATAATGCGAGTTTATATAATCTAAGTCATACTTGCATTCAGTAGTTTATATTTGTAACATATATGTATTTAGTTCAATATTTGGAATGTAAAGAAATATTGAAACTGAAATGGATTAATAGGGTGTAATACATAATACAATCAAGAAAAGAAAGTAATTTTGTGATTATCTCGTGTGTATATTTTTCCATATTCTAATTTATTGATACTGTATAATCTTCGTGCTCTTTAGAGAAGTGGTTAGAGCGCTAGACTCGGACGAGACAGATCCAGGTTCGAATCCCCCATTAGCTCACTATTTCTGTAACTTGCTGCACCCTTTAGTAAGACGCTTAAATTAACACCTAAGTCTGAGATCATTTATATAATACGGTATTCCGTGATATTAAACTTAAATCTATATACCATTAGTTTATCTAATTGAATATAATATTAACATGATCTATTGTAATGTTTGTTATATAAATGTAAAGTCAATCAATCAATAAAAGTTTAACGTCTGTTTAACCGTCGATGGATGATGTCGCAGACGTCGATTGATCGACGTAAAGTCAATCAATACCAATAATACTATTAAGAGAAAGTGTTTTAAAGAATAAAACTGTATATAAATCATGCTTCTAAATTTGACATCAAGTTGACATTGCTAGCATAAAACTGTTTTAATGCAGCATAGTTAGTTAATGCAGCATCTATATGCATTTTTATCAAACAAATTCTTATCTATGAGCCAAACATTTCTAGAAAAAATAAGAAAATTAAGGTTTTTAGTTAAGAAGTAAATGAGATTTACTGCATGATACTTATAAATTATATTATATCTTTTATATCAAATAATGAAAAACATATGATTATTAAATTAATTCATATTAAACTCGAACTGTAATCAAATACTGCATGATAAATTTAATTAATAATTATAATCATTTCATTAATTATGATTATACTATCATAAAAGATGCGCAATTCTAATCTACTGGTGTAATATTACACTTGCTAGCATATATTTAATTTCAATTATATTAAGAAAGGTATTCAACTGTATTACAGAATCTTGAATGTTTTTTAAACTAATAGAATAATATAATAATAAATAAATTAAATACTTTTTAATGTAAGACTGAAATTGAGTGTATCTAGAAATTAAAATTATTTCTTAATATTTTTCTTTATTATTTGAATCTACATATATATATGACAGTATTTGAATTACCGTTACAAATATATCAAGTCACAAAACGCATGCAGACAAAATACAGCAATCAGTTTATGAATAGAATTTGTTCACAAATAAGCGACACTTTTGATGATAATGATGATGATGCAAAATTATGATGACAATAAAGACGATGCTAGTGATTACAATGGAATATTATGATGATAATAATGAAAATGATGACAATTCAATATTATGATGACAATAGTAATGATGATGAAGCATTATATAATAACGTAATACAGACATTTTAAAGAAAATTTAGAGTAAATTCAACTTTAGGTCTCTTCTTTGGCTAATAATATTCGCGATGATTTCAAAGATTCTAGACCTCATTTGAGCTGTCAAAAGTTTCGTGTAAACCAACATGCAATGTTACCACTATAAAGTTCTTTTTAAATGAAATAAGCTATCCGACGTATCGTTTAAAAATAAAGGAAAAGCACCAGCAGCACTGCTAGATCTCTAACGGCCTCTAGACTTTGAGTGCTGCATCAGCCACTGCAGGGTAATATCTGTAAGAAAAAGATTAGAAATAAAATTACATTATAAATTATATCATTGTTGAAACAGTTTTATATATAAGTCAAGGATCGTTAGGGAAGTGGTTTAGAGCGCTGAATTCAAAATCGACAAGTCCAGATTCCAATCTTGAATAGCTTACTATTTTCTCTAAATAGCTGCACCCTTTAGCAAGAATGCTTCAATTGACATCTACGTCTGGGACATAGTTCATATAATACGGTAATCCAGACATTAAACGTAACCTTATACGAGTAATATCATTATTATTAACATTTAATACACAGAGTATTCAAATTATATAAACTTTTATATCTTCAGCGAGGCGTCAGTTCTTTAACAGGCCACACCCCTTTAGCCAAACTAGTCTATATCTAGATCAACGTTGTAGACAGTAATTAAACCGCTGTACAAAATATTAAGGTTAGAGTCAGCGTTTGATAATGAGATACAGAATTTGTAAAATGTACCAATGTTATAAAACATACCAATGTTATGTTGTTCTTTACATGAAATAGAATAGCAACAGATTTCTCTATCTTGAACGCTTGAGAGATTCCTATCACAAAATAATTATTCTTTTCTGAACAAAAACTTATAAACTTGCTCCCACTAAACCATCGATAAAGAAAAATTCAAAATTCTATAACCAGTCTATAAAAATTCTGTTTCAAAGTTTCACCTTTGTACACGAGTTAGTTGAAGTGAGAACTATTATCAATACACACTCTCATTAAATTCAATATGCAATATTCTAATCCTAATAGAATATTGCATTTATATTCTAATGCTACAAATCTACATTTCAAATTTCACGTTTATATTTTCATAATTCCGCGTGTGCTGCTCATATTTCTACACCTGTAAAAATTCGCAATTTTAAAGAAGCCCGAATAAATATATTACTTTTGATGAAATATTTGAAAAGATTTTATCGTACATTTTATCGATGACTTCTTTTTCATTGAGTGCCCCTGGCAAGTCTCTCTTGTTGGCTAGGACTAGGACAGGAATGCTGGCCAACTGCGGCTTATCCAGCAGATTATGAAACTCATTACGAGATGCCTCTAGTTTATCTTGGTCAGCAGCATCTACCATATATCTACAAATAGACGGGTTAAGGTTACGTTTAACGTCTGGATTGAAGTATTATATGAACGATGTCGCAGATGTAGCTATAGATTAAAGGGTCGTACTAAAGGGTGCAACTAGTTAGAGAAAATAGTAAGCTATCCAGGATTCAAACCTGGAAATGTTGATTTCGAATCCAGCACTGTAACCACTTCTCTAATAAGAATTTACACGAATATATAGATCTGTATACCCAGACAAACCGAACCCCTCAATACATTTAGCAACGAGAATTCGAACCAATCCTAAACTTAACCCAATATGTAATTCTAACCCTAACTCCAACCTAACCATGATAACTAACTGTTGGGGGTCAATTTGAAGGGTGAAATAGATCAAATTATTTTATTAGCTTGACAATCACAAATTTTATTGTAAAGTATACAAAATGTTTTTGAGTATATTTAGAAATTTTTGTACTCAATTATTCCTAAATTCACTTTGTTCAGATATAAGCCATTGACGCTTCTATTTGATATGTATCGTCATTAAGTCTAAAAACGCTATATTACGGATTTAAAAGATATTAGATAAATACGATTATGATATTTCATAATCATTAACTCACACAATAGCGTTCACTCCTCTACAGTATCTCTCCCACATGCTGCGAAATCTTGGCTGACCCCCGATATCCCAAACCTAAATCAAAAATAAAATTATTTTACAACAAATTCCGTTTGTTATAAAATAATAAATATTCAGCGATCATACAAATAGAGATAAGATTATATTTTCACATTATTCGTTTATCTGGAACTGAAAACAAAATAAAATAGAATTTATTCGTTAATTATAATTAACCAGTAGAAAGAGACATCCGAGTACAATATTTAACAATGTTGAACTTTGAATGCTAGAACGTTGAATAAAAATGTTGAACATTAGAAAATTGCTTTATAAAAATAAAATTAAGTGACAGGATCAGCAGCAGACTCTCTCTATATATTATATATATTACATTTCCTGTTTATTTAAATCATAATTAGTCCTTAATTATTCAAACTTATAATTCTAAAGTCACCTTTGTAGCGATATAAAAGATACAATGTCAAATCAATCGCTCAGCTAAAGGGTGCCGCAAGTAAATAAAACATTATAACAAGACTCAAATTCAAGTACTCTGGCTCCCAGTGCAGTGCTCTAACCACTTCACCACAAGTTTACCTTAATCGTAACGTTGCCTCTAGTGACTTTACGCATATTGAATCCAACGGTGGGTATCATATCTTCACTGTATCTGCCAGACTGAAAGAATAAAAACAAGATAACAGTATCATTTCAACATTTTGCCAAGTAGGTCAAAAATTAGTATCAACATTTGTTTTCTAGTGTTTATATCAAGCATTTGATGATGATAATGATGACAAATCATTAATATGATTTACGAATCATCATGACGAATCATAGATGAATCATAGATAGATGATAAATTAATAATATTAATAGAATCAGGGATCAATGATAATGATATAAGCACAAAATAAAAATATTAATTTTTTAATTAAAACTAAAAACAGTATTAACGCCATGATTGACTTGATGGATGAAAAACGAATAAAATAATTTTAAGATTAAGATTAAATAAAAAAAATTAATTGTTAACAAGAAATTTTTTAGCATTTTAAAACTTTCAGAGTTTAAATTTAATATTCTTCAACTTTAAGCTCTAAAGTCTCTGTAATTGGTCAGTATATTTCATGATTTATATTGTTTTTAAAGAGTTAATGAAATCTTAAACTTAAGTTTAGAAATCATTGATATAAAGTATCAAATATATAACTTTTGCAAAGTAGAAAGAACAATACTTATAATTTAATTGTGCAAAATATTTAACGCACTAACGCACCGATATAACGTTAACAAATGTTGTTTTTCCAGCAGACTGAAGTCCTACAAGCGTCAACTGTACATAAAACAAAAATTTAATAAACAATATATTTGCAAGCTGTGGAATATTTACTGTTATTAGAAAGTAACAACTAATTAACGTTTATACATAACTCTTATAGTAATATCTTACTATAAAACAAAGAGAGAATGCAGAAAACTAACCAATGGGGAGAATTTAATTAATAACTGCTCACTCTAGAGTAAATAAGTCACGGGCGAACGTAAGAAAAAAGGCATCGAA
>JAQIXG010003092.1:0-15804 GCA_034700105.1 Oconnorella tubifera
TCCTGGGGAGTTTATGTCCGGGGGGGTTTATGTCCGGGGGGGTTTATGTCCGGGGGGGTTTATGTCCGGGGGGATTATGTCCGAGGGGGGATTTATGTCCTACATTCGTTTTATTGGGGCCGTTTTATTGGGGCCGCTTTAACCTGGCCGTTTTGACAGGTCCACAAAATTGAACTTATTTCCATATTACATAACCTATTATATATTACATTATTCAATATTACATTATATTTCTATATGTAAAAGACAAATGCTTTTATTTCTGATCAAAATTTTCTCCACACTGTGAGATTTTATAGGAATTTAATTAAATTTTTATATTTTTTCTTTTAATTCAATTAAATTCTAATTCTAATTGACTAGTAAATTTCAGCCCCGCCTAACTCCCATTAAGCCACGCCCATTTCCCTCGTTGTATTTGACTGGATTTTTGCATCGTGCTAATTATTGCATTTATTTAGTATATGAGTGTAAAATGGAATTATTTTGCCTATTTTGATTTTGCAGACACTTTGACTTTAGGAGATAGACTTGGTGTTGCGTAGAAAGTGGATGCATAAAGCACGGCCCTGTTGATGAAAATATAATTAAGTAATTACTAAAGTTAATGAATTAATTTTAAGTAATTAGTATAATTAGTTAAGCTTAACCCCGAACATGATTATGTGTTAATTATAATAAATAAGATTTAATTTTTATTATTTTTATTATTATTATTTGCAATTATTTTTTGCGTTTCAACCTAAATAATATCCAACAAAATTGTTTTGTAACGAATTCAACATGCAATAAAGAATTATACACTGGATAAAAAAGGACATAAAACAATTTTAAAACAGTTGAAATAATAGCTTAAACAAGCAATTAATATATTTTTAGCAAAATTAGCGTTAAAAATCAATTAAAATTCAATATCTTAGGTTCAAAATTTTAGGTTCAGCTGTCATTATTACTAATTAATAATTAATTATCATTATTAGTTATTATTAATAATTATTATTATCATTTATTATTCAGCACCTAATTCAGACGTTTTTCCGAAATAGATTTTCCATCATTTTGCATTTTACGTCTAATGTGGACTGAAATGAGTGTTATTAAAAATGACACCCCGTCATCTGGCACGTCATTGAATGACACCGGATCTAATATTAGCACAGCTACACCTTTATCTGTCAAGCGTGATGACGTTATTCGGTGGCACGATAACGTGGCACCTCTTCGTGTCATGTCGGTTACTTTTGATGACAGATATGTCAGGACATTGACAGGTGTCATTCGTGTGGTTCATTTTGTGAGTAGGAAGAATTAATTGAGGGGGGAAGATTTAATTGGGGGGGGGAAGTGCAAGGGTGTTGACCCTACAGTTTGCTTGTACTGGTTAGCTTTCCGTGAGAAAGTTGATGATATCGCTAACTTGTTGCATCCTTTAGTAAGACGTGTAAATTGATATAATACAGTAATCTAGATGTTAATTTAACTAGCTACTCCCTTTAGTAAGACGCTTAAATTGAAAGCTACCTCTGAGACACCGTTCATATAATACGGTAATCCAGACGTTAAACGTAATTTGCTGCACCCTTTAGTAAAACGCTTAAATTGACAGCTACATCTGAGACTTTGTTTGTCCAGATGTTAATCTTAACTTACAATTTCGGTTGCTCATATAGCTTCTTATTAAAGGATCTTTAATACATTTTCCGCAATAATTCAGTTACAACGCTACTTACCAACATTTCTTCTACTAGAATTTGGTCTAAAAAATGTTGGTTACTAACATTTGGTCTACCAGCATTTGGTCTACCAACATTTGGTCTAGTAACATTTGGTCTAGTAACATTTGGTTTACCCTAACCTTAATCATAGTCTTAACACTTAACCGAGCCGTAACCTTAATAACATAGTAGACAAGACATCGGTAGACCAAATGTCTGTAGACCAAATGTCTGTAGACCAAATGTCTGTAGACTAAAAGCCTGTAGACCAAATGTTGGTAGACCAAATGTATGTAGGCGATTTATCTTGACGTCGTTAAATACAAACTATTATACTCGTTTAATAAACAACGCTTTGGCGATGCAGCAGGGAAATTCGGCTGCAGTGCTGGGAACTTTTGGACAGTTTCCCAAGACACTTTTTAATCTTTTTACATTCTATCAACTGAATTTTTATTGGCAATACTTGTGTGAACTATTAACTTAGCTTTCAATTTAAGCGTCTTACTAAAGGGTGCAGCTAGTTAGAGAAATAGTAGGCTGTCTATTAGCTTTTGATATTTGAGATATATGCTTTTATAATTATGTCAAATCGCTATATTTTGATAATAAAATTATAGAGTTTTAGATTTATACTTATTTGTTTAAATTTAAGTTCAGTCTAACTTAAAAAAAAATAAATAAAATAAAAATATCTTTGTTCTACAGTTGTGTTCACTCGTCACTTTACTCTTCATCACAACAAGTAGTACTGATGACATTCATTATCTCTCTCTCCCTCTCTCCGCCCGTCTACGCGTTCTTGTCTTTGTATGTGCCTGCGGACTCCTAGTTAGCCTCTTCGTTGTTTGTCTGCATGTCTCTCGCGTTATTCGTATGTTTCCTATAGACTGGCAACTATTCGTACGTTCAAATTTTATATCTTTTTTTGTATTTCTATCGTATATTTAAATTTTGTATTAATAGTAATTTTTTATTTTATAAAGTATATAAATTTATTGTTAGTAAGACAAGTCTCGTTAGAGAAGTGGTTAGAACGCTGGACTCGGACGCAACTGGTCCAGGTTCAAATCCCTGAAAGCTCACTATTTTGATAACTAGCTGCACCCTTTAGTATGACATTTAAATTGAAAGATTTGTCAGATATATTGTTCGTTTAACGTCTGGTAATCCAGACGTTAAACTTAACTCGCTGCACCCTTTCGTAAGGAGCTTAAATTGACAGCTACGTCCGAGACATCATGAATATATTGAAGTAGTGCAGCAATTGAAATAAAAATAGTTTAACTATAGTTTAAATAAGTATAGCAATTAAAGTAAATAAAAATCATGCGGCGAGTTAAGTTTAACGTCTGGATTACCGTATTATGTGGACCATATCTCAGACGTAGCTATCAGTTTAAGCGTCTTAGTAAAGGGTGCAGCGAGTTAGAGAAATAGTGAGCTATCCGCGATTCAAATCTGTTGCGTCCGGGTCCAGCGCTCTAATCACTTCTCTAACGAGCCTTGTTGTCATTATTGTTGTTGTCAGGATTGTTGCTTATACGGTCCGTTATCGTTACTCAGTCTAATAGCAACGTCTCTGGTCACTGACGCTCTCTCTTACTATCGAGACGTTCATTCCGGTCATGCGCTAGTCCCTTGGACATCGCAGCAACTTATTTGTAGCGTGGTATGTGTCTTCATTGATTTTACATTTGAAAGAAATTTTTTCTTTTTTTTGTTGCTATTATTTATTTATTATCAGAAGTAGTAGTTAGACGCATTTAGTATGTTATGTTTTTATGCAAGTTTTTTGTGCTGATGTGACATTAAACAATAATTACTTACAGCTAGCCTTTTTTGGGCTGGTGTGACATTTACTGATAACAAAAACTAAATCACTTATAACTGCGCGTTCTTTCACAATATACCACTAGTTATTTTGTGCTGATGTGACATCAAGCGACAATCGCTTATCACTTGATCTTAGCACCTTTTCATCAAAACATTAGCCTTTTTGGGCTGATGTGACATTTACCAACAAACAAAAACTCAATCACTCTATCGCTTTTCATCCTGTTAAAAGCATACCACTAGTATTTTTGTGCTGATGTGACATCATCATTTTGTGCTGATGTGACATCATCTTTTTGTGTGATGTGACATCATCATTTTGTGTGATGTGACATCATCATTTTGTGTGATGTGATATCATCTTTTTGTGCTGATGTGACATCATTCATTTTCTGCTGATGTGACATCATCTTTTTGTGTGATGTGACATCATCTTTTTGTATGATGTGACATCATCTTTTTGTGTGATGTGACATCATTTATAAATTTCCACTGATGCCACTTCATCTATTTGTGCTGAAGTGACATTTAATCTTCAGGTATTCGGCTACCTCTCTACCGCAGTGTCGTGCGTTATAACGATACAAGCAGTGGGAGCTAAACGACGCTCTACGTTCGATACAAATAAACCGCAACGTCTCGCTTTAACATCACAACCCAGTACAGAGTCTACCGCAACTAACCATCCACTCATTTAACCATTCTGTACTTTATAGATCATTCACGGATGGTAAAAATATAAAAAAATACGCAATTTTTATTTCGGGAATTAAAAATCGGTTAGTTTTTACCACTTTTTACGGAGTTCGATTTCCTATTAAACTGAGTTTTGCATTGTAAGATTCGTGTTTCAATGTTACGGAAATTTTAAAAGTGTTTCAGTTTACAGACTTTAACTTTAAAATCGTATTATTTGTTTTAGTTTCTGGAAGGTTTTTAGCAGAATAATGATGTTCTTTTACGTGTTTGTCTGAACGTTGATGTCGGCTTGTAGAGTCTGTAATTAAATGATATCTTTTGTGCTGATGTGACGTTATTTAAATGAAATAAATCTATTTAATTTGTCAGATTAGTCTGTCTCATTGCTATGTGTTGATATTACTGTTAATTAATATTAATTATTGTTAATTAATGTTAATACTAATGTTAATTAATGTTAATATAATTGTTAATGTTCTATAACTTTGTTCTTTGTAATTATAAATTAATTAAAAACGTAACAGAGTCATTTTTGAACTACGTTTACTAGTCAAGCGTTCACTCATCACTTGGACTTTTTAAAAATGCTAATATGCTATTGTCACTTCTAATTAAGCGTTCACTCATCACTCTTAATCAAGCATTCACTCATCACTCGGACTCTAATTCTAATTTAACTTAAATTTTTTATTTTTATTGACCTTTCCGATTGTTTTGCTTAGCAAGCATTCACTCATCACTTGGAACACTTTCACATGGACAGGTGAATACAAAATGACCCCGAATACATTAACCCGACAATACTACCCTTTTATTTCATTTAATAACTATAACCATAACTAACCCTAAACTTAACCCTAACCCTTGCACTAACCCTAAACTTAACCCAAACCCTTGCACTAACCCTGACTTCAACCCTTACCTAAATCCTAACCATAATTCTAACCCTAGTTGGGTTCGATTTGTCTGATGACAATAACTACTATTAAGTTATTATTTCTAAACTTTTAATTTACTGATAATAATAATGTTATTGTTTCATATGAAGAATATTAGAAAATTTGATGGCAGCATCTATGCTTTAATCTTTAACATTAATTCTACTAACATTTAAGGCTTAATGTGTATTATATATTGTTGTATATTTAAAATCTTTTCTTGTTTTTTTTCTATATTTCAATTACTTTGTATTTATTGTTATCGTTGAAACTGTACATAGTTGTTATTGTAGCTTTTCTGTTTCTCTATCAATCTGTGTGTATGTATCACTCAGTGTCACTCTCTGTCTTTCTTTCTGTCAGTGAACCATTAAATGGGCCCTAACAAAACGGCTCTGTCCAAATGGTCCCGTCAAAAAGGCCCCGACTATTAATTCTTAGGGTTAGAGTTGGGGTTATGATTTGGGTTTTGATATAAATTAAGGTTAGTTCTAGAGTTCGGGTTAAATTTAGGATTAGTTAGGGTTAATGATTAGGTTTGGGTTAAGGTTAAGGTTAGGGTAATTAAATGAATTGACGGGGCTGTTTTGTCGGGTTAATGTATTTGGGGCCGTTTTGTCAAGGCACCTTTTCTGTCTCTAGCTTTTTCTTTAATTTTAAAATTTTGAAACAAAATTTGGTTCAGGCTTTATACATGCTAACCCCCCGTCATTCCGAAAGAAAAAGTATTTAGTGTAATTATGTTAAAGAACCCATCACTCGCTTTTTGCCCATTCATTTCATAACTTGTCACTAAATACCCGTATTGTGCTGATGTGACATTAAATAACTAACTAACCAAAGCTTTATGTGTATTATATTTTAGTTCTAAGACGATTCGTCAAAGGACGATTCGTCAACGGACTGTTTGTCAACGGACTGTTTGTCAACGGACTGTTTATCGAGGTCTATTCTTATAACGAATGATTCTTATAACCCCTAACCATAACTCTAATTTTAACCCTAAACCTAACTCTAAACCTAACCCTAACCATAAACCTAACAAATATCATTGACGAACAGTCCTTTTACATATCATCCTTTGACTAAATGTCCTTTGATGAAACGTCCGCGTAACTATATTTCATCTTGTAATTTTTTTTATTTTCTGATTTTCGAAATCATTGATCTTTCATTCATAAATATAAGGATCTGAAGTATTTAACTGCGTGTATTATCATTATAACAGCATTTTTAACTTAATTAATATAATTATATTATATTAAGTTGAGTATAGTTTTTATGGCCCCAATTTAAAAATGAATAACAGGGCATTAGAAAAATATCATTTTTAATTGAATGTCAAACTACCCTGTTTTTCTTGGTTGTATAATTGGGTAACGATTAACAATTTCGCAATTTTTAATCCTAAGTAAATTAATTGTTAATAGTTGTTCATTAATTGTTTGGATACAATCTTTTTCATTAATTTTTGTTTCTCTGTAAGCTTTTTTTATAACCAGAAAAGTTGTATCAGTTTATTTGAATAATTTTCATTCCTTTGAAAATGTTAGTAGATTTTGTTACTTTATTGTTGATTTTTACAGTTGTTTATTTTGTTCATAGGGTACCCGACATAAGTGCCCCGAATACATTAACTCGACAAAATGGCCCCGAATACATGAACTCTACAAAACGGCCCTGAATACATTAACCAAACCAAACGGCCTCAAACGCATTAACCCAACAAGTCAATTTATCTAATAAGTCTAACCCTAAATAACCCTAAACTTAGCCCTAACCCAGCACTGATTCTAACTTCAATCCTAACCCTAATCCAAACCCTAATTCTAAGATTTAATAGTCGGGGGTGATTTGTCGGGGCCGTTTTGATATATAAGACATTTACGTTGTTTAATATTGATTAATTGATGTAATTGATCACATTTTATAACATTGACTACAGTGTTTGTTAATCGCTGCAAACTGCTTTATTGTTATTATTGTTGTTGTTTTCGATGTGATTTTCACTCAAAAATGTCTTCCTTGTTATTTGGTTTTTGTTCATTTTTATTAATAATAACGTATAATTAAAAGAGTTTCAGTGAGTATTTCTTCAGCAAAAAATCCATCATTTTGGACGACTTTGAGTTTGAAAATCTGACGATTTTTTTCCGTTTTTATTTAAATAATGTAGATTCAGTAAGGAATCAGTGGCTTCCTGTGGGGGGGGGGGCTAACCGCACCGGGTGATATCAATTTAGAGTGGGAAGGGGAGGGGGGTGACCAATATTTTTTCCCTAACCCAATATAATTTTCCCTTTTTGACTATTTAGTAAAAAAAAAGTTGGATAGCCTACATGTATGCTTAGATGAGTAACATAGAAAGGTTATAATCTGAACTATTTGGACCTCCTCCCTTAGTCATTTCCTAAATTAAGGGTGGCAAAGCACTCCCCCTTGCCCCTGCCCACCTCCCCCCTCCTCCCAAATGACGTCATTACTAGCGAATAGTTCTGTGAGTTGGGAGGAGGAGGGGGGGGAGAGTTAACGCAATTCTCTCATCATAAGTCTTTGTAGAATTAATTATTTCTGCAATAAAACACTTAACTCGTAACAATAAAAGCACTTAACGGTATAATAATACATTTCACTGTTAGACAGTTGATATTGTAAATTATAAATTCTATAAACTGGTTCTTCAACAAGCCTATTTATTTGGGGGGGATGTCAACACTTTCAATTTTTGGGGGAGGCTGCGGCGCAGCAAGGGGGGGGGTTGTGGGAGTTATAACCCCCAATATTGAAGACAAAAACATATTTTGTAATGTTAAATGTTTAAGTTTAGCGGCACCCCCTCCCCTCACCCCTCCTCACCCCTTTTGACATTTTTTTCAAATATTTCGAGTTGGATACATGTATTCGTAGATAATTACATGAAGATAAATAGCCTAAAAAAGTTATCACTTAAATAAATTGGACGAAACCACCCCCCCCCCTCCCCCCTTAGTCAATTTCTGACTACGCCACTGGAGGGGGGGGGGTAATTTCAGATTCGTGTACAAGGATTAACGATATTTTGAAGACAGAAATTTGAAAACAGTTGATAATGATTATGATAATAGTTGATAAAACTCCTTTATCTTATACATTACCCCCCCCCCTCCCTCCCTCCCTCCTCTTCTATAATGGAATAAATGCCACTTCATTTATTTATTCGCTTATTTCTTCATATAAATATAATATCTAGCAAGTCAATAATATATATATTACATAAATGAAAAAGAAGGTCATCGATATGTTCAGAAAGAACACTTAAATGATGCCACATTACATTTTGTAATCTCAATAAATAAATAGTTTTACTGATACAGAAAATAAAATAAAAAAACTACCAATTTTAAAACACAATAAAAACTCGATTCATGTATTTGGTTTCTAAATACATGTTTCCAACAGAAAAAAATGCACTACATCAAGCTTCGAGACCCCTTGCATACTCGGGGCCCCAGGAGGCGGCCAGACTCCCCAGCCGCTTAATCAGCCTCTCCCTTGACCTTGATAATAAATTTTAACGACGCGTGTTTCACTTAAACGAAATGTTAATTAATTATATAACCATTAAAGTTCTTTTGTGGGCATGCAATTGCATGTTTTTAATGATTATTCATTAAATTAGCATTTTTGTCAAACGGTAAGAATACCGGTTTAAATCTCCCACGTTCCAACCTCCCTTCCCCTCTTCACGTTCGTTTTAGCAAACAAATAATTAAATTCAAGTCCTGTTTTATTGAATATATAATTGTTGATCCAATAATCGCATTAAAGTTATAAATCAAGCGCCCGGTTTCACGATGAAAGTTTAGGCAATAAATCCGCTTTTATATCATAGTAGCTCCTACCATTCGTTCTTATTGTTAGGGTTGAGTTGGGATTCAGCTTAGGGTTAGGAGTTAGGATAGAGGTTAGTGCTAGGTTTAGGATTAAGTTTATTAGGGTTAGAATTATTAAATGAAGGGCCGTTTTGTAGGGTTAATGTATTCGGAACTGTTTTGTCGGGGTACCGGATAGAGAAACAATGAACAGCAGATTAAATTAATGACACTCTTGAATTTAAGCCTTTTTATAAATTTAAACTCTCGTGCATGAGTTCAATACAGCATTGAGTATTATTAATTATCACAAAAGATGAATACTTAACTTAAAAGTAGCAACAGATTCTAAATAGCAGATTGCAAATAAAAATTTCGCAATATATAGGACCATGTAATTCAAGATAAACTCAAATAGTATCGCGTCTAAACATATCAAGTTTAATATTTAATCGTGATATTTAGCCAGTAGGTTTATAAGTAATTTCATCCTACTGTTGATTCATTTAATCTGTGGATTAGGTGAAAAACTTGCTTAGCGAAACCGGGCATATAGTAGCCTAGAATGCCTATATATTCTGCCTTAACTCTAGCATTGTTACTATAGCTACGTGTAGGCTTAATTCGATTACTAAATTCAATTCGTTACTTCTGATAGAATAACTTCTATTATAGTTGGACAAATATTATTTATTTAGGTAAAATAGTTAGCCTAATTCTGCATTACGATGATAATAAAGGAAACTCTGATTTATGCATAATTATTTGGCAATTATAATAGGCTTAATTAGTCTCTTAGCCTACAATGCAGATGTAATTTAAGTTTAGCATCTAGATTAATGCATTCTACGAACAATATTTCAGACGTTAATTTATGCGTCTTACTAAAAGTTTAAGGTGTGAATTATCGTAGCTATAAATTTTACTAAATCTCTTACTAAAGGGTGCAGCAAGTTAAATGACATGGATTAGCGTATTACGAACGATGTCTCAGACGCAGGCCTATAATACACATCGATTTAATTTCGTCTTATTAAAGGGTGCAGCGGGTTAAATTATTGCAATTAGTGAACAATTCACGAGAATCGAATCTGAAACTACTCGTTCAGAGTATATTATGTAGAAATGATAACCCAAAATCTGTTACTTCAAAACAATAGTCTGGCTTTATAAAACTAGGGTTATATATTATAAAGTCAAGCTTTTAGGCCTAGATTCTATAGGCCCAGATAATTTACTTTTAAACTAACTGAAAGATCATTTTTAAGTAAAGGGGGGTGGGGGAAGCTTAGATCCTTTGTGATATAAATTGACAAGTGAAATTATCAAAAGTTGACGCATAATTAAAATTATTTTTATATAAGTGACGAGAGTGTTGTGCTTGACTCTAGACCAGGCGCGGCGCCACGAATTTAAAACTGGAGGGACTTATTTGGAAAGTGATGACCTTTTTTATTTTGGTTATGACTACATTTCATTCAACCGTACAGACATTATGTATCCCTCCACTGGTTTTATTCCTGTCCCATCCCCCCCTCCAGTGGGACGGATATCCCAAAAGCAGGGGGGGATACGTCCCCCCCAGCTCCCATGGTGGCGCCGCGCTTGCTCTAGACTGATATGTTATAACCGAGTGTATAAAAAATTATGAAGATCAATTTATTCGTAGAAATATTGATTATCTATTGAATTTCAGACAAGTTAACTTGACAAATACATATTTAAAAAATATGATATTTACTATACTCCTGAAAATAGGTCATATTTTTCACGCTTTGAGGGGGGGGGGGCGGAAAAAGCTTAAATATACTGATTTTGAAGCTTTTACATCGCATTAAAACTATTAATTCATCACGTTTAAATCTATCAATTATGAAGTATTATACTAAAATTAATTGCTCTAAGTGATTAATTAATGACTCTGATTATAAAAGCTATCAATTGATAGGAGCATTGCATAACCATTTTAAAAGCTTTCTCTGCAGTTATATTTTCAAAGTAATATAACTGTAGTCATTATATCATTATATTGCTTTCTAATAAGAAATGAATATAATGAGGAGTGATTGAATGTTCATATTATGAGTAAGTCTGTATCAGAAGCACATCATTCTTCAAACAATGCAGGCAGAGCCTCGCATAAATCCAACAATTCACACAAAGTTCTGCCCAATTTGGACAACGCTACTCCGAAAACAGGCAATGTTGTGAAAGACAAAACCTTGCCTGTTCTGGACAATGCCTCGCCTAATGCGGGCAATGCATCACTTGAATCAAGCAAAGATTCTCTGAAATCAGGAAATGTCTTGCTTAATTCAGGCAAAGGTTCAGGCCATTCATCGTCTGATTCTCGTAAGCAAGCACACTTGACAAACAGGCAAACTGTCGAACATCATGAAAATTTGGCAGATGTAAACTCGACGGAAAAGTATGAAGATTCTTCCCTGGGATGCACCACTTCTGAAGGCCTGTACACTGACTACCTGTGCTGGAAGTCGACTTGTGTCGGGGATAAAATAAGCAGCAAGGCTTTGATGATGTTTGCGGATAAATCGGAGGATCCGATAGAGGAGGGATCGCATAGGATTACTGTTTCCGTTACGATATCCATAGCGATTCCTTCCGGTTTGAGTTTTTTATTAGTTTTTTTTATATGTTTCTAAAATATCTATCTTTTCATAATGGTATATTAGGCCTACTCTCAAATGCTCATCATTGCATTAGATATGACTATAAGAAATTAGTACAATTAGAAACAGTTTAAAAAAAAATTGTTAAAGTTTAAAGAAACAGTAGATGGCCACAGATTTACATTTTGATAAGATGTGTAGATTAGACTAGTTTTGTGATTACTGACGGGATGGTTAGGGTAGTTTAACACTGGTATCCAATATATCGAGTTCAACTTTCTTAATGGTCAATTCACACGGCGACACGTGTTGCACTCACGTCGCGCTACATGTTGCACTCACGTCGCCTAATCTTAACGTCGCGCGAAACGAAAGTTGTATCGCCGCGACGTCGGGGTGCAGAGAACGTTGACGTTGTACCATGGCGACGCATACACGACGTCGCGGCGATACAACTTGCTGCTCAAGCTCTCGGTCCGGCAACAAGTTGTATCACCGCGACGTATCCGTGACGTCGCGCGCGGCGATACCACTTTTGTGTCGCGCGATGTGAAGATTACACTTGTAGCGCGACGTGCGAGCAATATTTGTCGTTGTGTGAATCGACTATAAATAGTATACGCCTAAGCGTCAATACACAGTTTTTATTAATACAAGCAGTTCATTACTAACATTACATACATTACAAGTAATACGTATTAATACAAGAGTAATTAATGCAAATATTTTATTAAATCAGTAACTGAAATTTTTGATCCAAATATTATTTAATTAAATTATCTAACTCTATTATGCTCTTATAATTATTATGAATCACTTCATTTTAAAAATAATCAAAATTTTCGACATTTTTATCACAATTCCTCTTTCTGTAAAATCCAGGTGGTGCCGTAGAAAATTCCCCCAAAGGGGGCACAAAACCTTCCAACAAATCTCAAACATTACCCCCCACTGATCCCAAAAGTTCCCAAAATTCACCAAAACCCACCACCCCTAAATCAGACCGTTCTAAACCAACGAAATTTTCCGATGAAAAAGTTGAAAAGGAACCCAATAAGGTAGCCCATGGTAAGGAGGACAAATCGAAGCAAACAGACTCAAGAAGTTTGTTGTACTGCGAATATAAACTGTGGCCTGATGACGTCGATGTTGTTAAAACTTTTATTGTTGTCAGCGGATCTGTTGCGAAGGTTATAACGGAGCAACAGGAAAGTCTATTTGTTGATATTTGGACGAATGGAGAGGCAGCGTGGATAACTTGGACGCATCGGTTAGTTAGTAACTTATATGTTATTTAAAAGGCACATCAGCACAGAAAGGATATGTTACAGTGTAGTATCATCAGTGGTGTAGCAGAGGGTGGATTATGAGAGGTCATACGCCCTCCAGTAGAGGCAAAAAATGATTTTGTAGTGATAAGAGAGTTTTTTAAATGGTAGGCTACCATTTTTTGTGATGATTTTGCATTGAATTATTTTTGAAGATAAGGAAGATTTATTAAGTTTTGTGGCGATACAAAATTTAAGAGATAAATTTAAGATAACAATAGATAAAATAGGACCCTTAAGTTTTGGACGAACCCCCCCCCCCCCTCCCTCCTGTGTGAAATCCTTGCTACGTCACTGCGTATCATCAAATAAAATACATAAAAACAGTTAATACTAAATTAAATCATTAAATGACTTGATATCGAGGCTTGGTTGCGAAGTGGTTGAATTGTCAGACTTGGATTAAATAGGTTCAGGTTCGATTCCAGTCCAGTATTTCACTAACATGCTGCACTCTTTAGTTAGCAGCTACTGAGACATTCATTTATTCATGCATTCATTTATCCATTCATTCATATAATACAGTAATCTAGACATTAAAAATTAAATTGTATTTAGACGATCTTTTGAAGTTTCTAAAAGTTTAAGATATAATTTTAACCAAAATTGATATTGGTCATTGGTCTATAGGGACGTGATTTGTTAAAAACGAAGACTTCACATAAGACTATTTATATTAAATAATTAAATCTTTGCTATTATCAACTTATTTTTTTATTAAGGCAATTTGACGTATAATAAATGAGTTAAATAATAAAAAAGTTAAAAAACAGAAAGTTAATAGTTTGAACATGTATTGCAAATAAAAATTCTGTTGACAAAAGTTAAAATATTTAAAAGTTAAAAAGTGTCTTGGGAAACTGTACCAAAAGTTCCCAGCACTGTCGCCGCATTTCCCCGCTGCACCGCCAGAGATCTTTTCATGTTTTTTTTATTTATTTTTTTATCATACAGCCACACAGTGACAGTGACTGAATCACTTCTAACTTCACTCATCACTCATTCACTTCGCGTCACCGTCAGTGACGATGAGGAACAGATCCCCCCTAAAATAAGATTTGATAATATGAAAGTACCCCCCACTAAAATATCGCAACAGCAGAACCCAGGTTAAACGTCTATAATTAATTTTACTATTAAAAGTATAATAATATTATTACTTAATGAAACTGAATATTTTTATTAACCACGTTCTATTAGCTCGCTTTCGTATCTGTTTATTTATTTATCTGTCATGTTTCACTTTTAAAATCGACTTTTTTGGCACTTCCTTTCATCTTTATGACTTGAAATTTTTATGTTAAACTACTGGGAGGTACGATTTTCATTTGCGCTAACAACTTTGTCTTAAAATTACGTCTATTAAATTAAATTAAATAATTTTCTATTTCCTATACAAAGAAAGCATCAAGGGGTATGAAATTTATTTCGCGTAGCAACTGAGCAATTGCTCAAAATATTTTGCAAAAGCGGCTAAACCAAATAATAACAAACGGAAATCTATCAAAATTAATATTTTTAACTGATTAAAAGCGCTATTACGGAGCAAAAGATAATTTAAAGCGCGAGAGGGCATGATAGTTAGAAAAAAAATTTAACGCGTAGTTTAGTTTTTTCATAAATGTATTCGAGGATGTAAAAGATTAAGGACTAAAAAGAGTTAAATAAAATATGTAAAAAGTTTTTTAAAAAAACGACGTTCTTCAAATGGACTAAAAAGTAGAAAATAAATATATGTAAAAACAATTATGTCTTAAAACATGGCGCACAATTTTTTTATAAATTTATAATAAATTAACCGCTAAATGCGTAATTGTTATTAAAATTTATAATAAATTGTGCGCCACGTTTTAAGACATAATTGTTTTTACATATATTTATTTTCTACTTTTTAGTCCATTCGAAGAAGGCGCTTTTTTAAAAAAGTTTTTTACAGATTTTATTTTTATCAATTTTATCAAATAATTAATTAACACTTACTCTGTGACGTCATCTGAGTTGCTACGGCAACCCGGACCCTTCCCATTCGTCCAGCCAATGGCGGAAGAGCGGGTAGAATTGAGTCGTCCGATCAGAGAAAAGACGGTTGTTAATTGAAACGACCTAGGCCTGTAATTTTCCTGCAACGCTATTGGTCGGATAGATTCACTGATGCATAACCTTAGATCGATCGTTCCTATTGGCTCCTGCAAATGTAAACAGTCACGCCATTGGTTGAAAAGTTAAAACCTTTTTATTATTTAATATAATTAATAAATATTAGATATTGAATTAATAGACAACTGATTGTCATATAATGCATTTGTGCTGATGTGACGTTGATTCTATTTAACTGTGAGATGCGCTAAATGAGTACCCGGACCCATGTGACGTTGAGCAGACCTTATAAAGTTCTTGATGGCAGTACTTCCACATAAGCAGTTGATCAGAGTCCAGTATACACCAACGTCTGGACCAGGTGTCTCTCTCTGGGCTGTATATGCACTGTGTGTGAGAGACAGACATACAGACATACATACATACCAACAAACATACATGCATACATACATACATACATAAATATAACGTATATTTATCTTCAGATAAAGAGAGACAGAGAGAGAGAGAGAGAGAGAGAGAGAGACAGAGAGAGAGAGAGAGACAGACAAACCAGGAATCCTTTATGCTGTACACACATGTCTGTTATGTGTTTTACTTTCATGTGAATAGTGCCTTGTAGAGGGCATGCATAGGGCATCTACACAGACAGACAGACAGATATATAGATAGATAGACAGACAGACAGGCAGAGAAATAGACATATATAG
>JAQIXG010003093.1:0-15804 GCA_034700105.1 Oconnorella tubifera
TAGGGGATTACAAAGAATCTATATGAATATTATTTCGCGACGTATATGCCTACGTCACGATGCATTCGGTAACGTCACATTCATTCATTCGTTACGGCGATGATGACGTCACGTTAAACGTCAGTAATGTAATTAAGCGATTACTATAAGCTTACCAATTTTAAATATTCTAACGTGGGGTGCCTTTTCAATTCCCCCTATGATATATCATGCAAAAATATAGCTGCCTCACTTATGAACACTACACGTACAATTTTAAACAAATTACATAAAAACTTTAACTTTTACTTAACACATGTCTGGAATGAATAATAACGCCAATAGGACATTTTTGTGATATATAAAGTACGGATCGTATTTACGAAGTTTTGGCCGAATATAGATCGTCAGATTTTGAAATAAAATATATAAACGATTTAAAATTATAAGCCATAAAATTCATAATCTTGTTTTACACTGCAAAAGGATTTTATAGAAGATTTAGAAAATATTTGCTCATTTAATTACGAAATAACATTTGTTACTAATAATTCGTTAAAACGGAACTATAGCTTTAACACGATTAATAATTAAATCCATTTATGATTTTAAAAACTATGTCCTGTTAAAAAACAATTACGTTCATATTTATTACTGTTTTGCTAAGTTTAAAGTTGATAAAAAATAAAATTTAAAAATAAAATAAGTCTACTTACGATTTCGCAAAATAATGTCGCAGTATTTTTGCTTTTGACTTTCTTGTGGGAAAAGTTTTGATCCACGTATAAGCGTGAACCTTTCCGCCTGATCAACACGTGATTGGGGCCAGGGGCGGGGACTAAAGGAGGAGGAGTTAGATGATAGAGGTCTGTACTTGTTTCACAATTTGAGGAGTTGTGTATTAATTTTAAAGGTTGAATAGTTTTCTTAATAAGTATTTATTTGTTAATTTAATATGTAAAAAGGTCAAAATTAAGGAAAATTGTGAGTTAGGTTGAGTCGGGGTGCACATAAATTGAATAAAGCATCGTTATCTCTCAATGAGCTAGCACATTTCACCGGCTAGTTGAGTGTTTATAACAGTGGATTTGAAAATCAGGGATCCCAGATTCGAGTTTTTAAGTTATAGTTATTTATTAGCTCGCTGCAACCTTGAGCAAAGTCGTTTATTCGATGCTTTAAATGATGAAAACAATAAAAACTAAGTTGAAATATGCTGCAATCATTATTTAATTTTTTCACGGTTTTATTGGGGTTAAGTCTGTTTAACGCAGGACCCAATTTATTTCAAACTAAACGCATTTAAAAATCATGTAGGCCTTTCGCATTTGCGCTAATATCTATAACAAAGATTCTGATTGGTTGAGTGACTGAAGCGCAGAGGTCTAACTTACTGCTAAAATATAACAAATTAGGATTTTTAACATTATAATGCGATATCTACAAGTTATGAAGTATCTATATTTTGCAGCGGAATTGATATTCTGTTAGATTTAGCTTAAATTAAATATATCTTTCCTTGTGATTGGTTGGAAGTCACGTGTTGTCAGCGTGGCCTTAAGTGCAGACGCACTTTTACGATAAAGTTAAATATTTGATTTAGTTTTTATGCTTTCAATTCGTTTATTTAATTAATTAGATTAATGTCTGGATTATCGTATTATATTTCGAAGGATATATCAGACATATTATGGATAATTCGAAGGATATACTGTATCAATCAATTTGAGCGTCTTACTAAAGGTGCAGCAAGTTAGTGATACAATGATATTTCTTGATAAGCAACAACGAACAATATTTAGTTTTAAGTTCTATAGTACGTCATTCATGCAATGTTTCAACATCCGGGAATCTCAAGATCATAATTTTCCTTATTTCATACTTGTTTGTAATTTTACCCGTTTTTACTTATTTTTTATTGTTTTTTTAATGTTTTGCGAAATTGTATTTTACCGAAGTTTGTTTCAAGATAAAAGCAGAAAGTAAAAAGTGAATGAAATCTTTTTAATCAAGACCAATACCAAGATCTTGTTTACCTTTGTTAAAAATTAAGATCTAACTGAATATAGTTGGGTTGTTGTACCCGGTGCGACTTTTGCTCGACAACCATTTTCTCATATACACTCTATATATAGTTACACGTACCATTGATCAATGTTACGAAGGAGTTAATTTAAGGTTAAAATCTGTACTAAGTATCGTAAAGGAAAGTCTGCAGACGAAATATAGTGCAATTCATTTTATCTAATTTAAGTTTCTTTCTTCTACACCGAACATAACACCAATTTCTGACACCATACACCTCAAACACCGAGCATATAACACATTTGCTTTGATAACACCCATATCTGGCATCGATCTATCAATTAAACGATGAACAGACAAGTGACAGACTTTTACTGTCAAGTATTTTGTACTGATGACAGACTATAATGAAGTCAGATGTCGAGCTCTAGCTGTCTTGCAATGAGAGCTACTCCAGGATCAGGGCCGCAGCTACGACTTTCTGAATGAGGAGCAAATGTAGAATGCAGGAGCAAAAAACATTACGAAATCTGATGATCTTTTTTCTTTGTTTTACTTATTTTGGTTCATTTTTATGTGTTGTCCTTATTTCTTATTTAACAAAGTTAGAAGTTTTCCCTTCCATAATTATTACAGTCTGCCGACTATAAACGTCCATGTTGAATTCCTGATCTGCGAGATGGGGGGGGGGGGAGGGGGCTAAAGTCTCAATTTTTACTCAACCCATCTTTCTAATTTGCTCCCTGGGGGGGGTATTTCCCCCCCGGACGGGGGGGGGCAAATTAGAAAGGAGGGTGATCAATTTTTACTTCTGGAGGGGGGATTGTATCCCTGCCCCGCCACCCCGTTGCGCCGCCCCTGGATAATATGAGCATTGTGCACGTTGGCCGGTTTTAATCGAATTGGATCAATAAAAATGTTCTGTAGCACATTAAATGGACAGCAAAGTCTACTTAGTATAAAAAACGACATAAAATAGAGCGAACATTTCTAAGTAAGGATAAGGGGGGTGGGGCGGGTGAATTGGCAAATCTAAGCACTTTTGGCTTAAATTAATGAAATTAACTTTTCTCTTTTTAAAGAGTATTTTTTACGGTTAATATAATAGTGCATGCCCTGAATGTCGGACTATCGTTGGGAATTATAAAAATTGAAACTTATAGAATCCCTGATAAGACTAATAAAGTCGATATTTTTTCTCATCGCTCGTCAATATTTCATTCAAGATGATGTTTTTCTACGTTGTCGTCACTCTTTTGTTCGCAATCGGTAAATTGTTTAAACTTATTATTATATATAAATAGAGCAATATTATATTATTATAGACATATATAAATAAAGTATTCCATAAAGTAAAATAGTGCAACGGAAATCTCACGAGAAATGACAACTTGTAGATCTATAGTCAACCTCAATCCCACAATGAATTTCATCCTTAAGCACTTTTTGATTAAAAAATGCGTTATTTTTAAGGCGTATTGGTTAACTCTCAGACTAACGAGGATATTCGGGTTATATCTGATCAGATCTGGCAAGCTGATTACAATAGGATCGATGGAGATGATGTGCAGTATGATATCAATGGACCAAAGTAAGTTGATAGAATTTTGAAAGCGGGTGGAACAAATAAGGGATAGGATCCACCAGTATTATTTGATTATGCGTGTAAAAAAGATGTAATTTTTTATGTTCTAAGTAATCCATACCTCCAAGATAATATTAGATCTATGTATAGGCTTAGTTTATTCCTACATATGTGCATTAGGAAATTAGAATCTATTTATTAAGCTGTATGTTTTTTAATTATAGCAAAACAAACAATTAGGCCCTACAGTTAAATTGTCGGCTGTTTAAACTAGACATCATTAGAAATTGTTGAACTAAACTGTATATTTTTTCACAATAATTAATATTACTAATTAATGATGATGTTATTAATATTATGCTGTATAGGCTCTTCACATACTTCAACGAAGCTAGATTCACTGGTACATATGCTCGATTGATAGACCTTCATGACAACTGTATACCTGAGACGGGGATAGCTGAAGTGTGCGGACCTGAATGTCTGGAGGAGATAGACGCATTCCTGGATGAAATAATGCCAACAGCGCCTATAATGTTACTTCACAACTGGCTGTATGGATTTGGTTTGTTATAGCATGCACAATTTTCTTTAATGGTGTATGCAAAGAAAGCATATCTTAAATTATGTATATAGCCTTATGTAAGTACACCAAAACAGTATTAAACAGCCATAATTGTCAATTGTTGTGCAATTATAAGCTCTTTTGTGTAGAACAGCCTTGAGTTAGTAGAAATCATCGAATTAGAATCCCCTCTTCCCCCTTAGAATTAGATTTGAATTGCATAGTTCATCCTCGTCTCGATTCAAAATATGATGTACAATATTTTGAGAAAACATTTTCAGACAGATTTCTCTCTCTCTCCCTCCTTACACATCAGCAGAAGTTACCCGCTAAACGAAAAAGATTATGATAAAAGCAATTGTTTTGCTTTGGATTCATTTTCAATTAGATCAATTTTATAACTATTCTGCAGCGATTTAGCTGCTCCAATATTTGACAGTTTTCAGGTTTTCATTTTGTCAACTTTTGCTGAGCATCTTGTTGCTTTCGCCTGTACTATAATAGGTTTAAATCAATATTGCAATATTTCTATTTTTTTCATCGATCAGTAAAACTACTGTATATTTCAGGTTTATCTAATCAAACGACTGCTTCATTCAAAGAAGAGCTTCATCAATATTTCTTTATGTATTATCCTCGCGCAGCGGGCTCTCCTGTTGATAGCAGCGGATTCGAGCGCGTTTTTATATACGAAATAAATAATAACGGAGTGAGCGGGTTTCATAATTGGGTTTATGCTTACTTTGCGGAAAAGGCCGGTGATTTTGAGTATATGCAATTCGCTAGAATGTGTCCGGTGAGTATAATCTTACTACCAGAGATATAATGTAGGCCTACCGTGTATAATATAGAGTATTAAAGCTAGAAGCTGTGGCATAATTGTTAGAACAAGAAAACTAGAATTTAGCATCTCAATATAGAACGAATTTTTTTTATTAAAAAGCAACTGATTCTGTTAATATTTATCTTGCTTTAATTGTTGCGTTTCAGAACGAATTACTTGTACCATACTTCAGATATCTAAACTACAACCCGTCAATGAGTTCATTTTTTATAAGAACCAGTCCTGAATTAGAAATTGCTCTGTATACTTTGTGCCTTAAAACACGACCTGGAACTGGCTGTCCAGTAAGAAGAGATGGGGTTGATTTTACGATGACTACCTGGGATATGGCTGGACTTCCTACAACTATTGGAACCGCTTATCCCAACTGTTAAATGACAAATGTTTTACAATAAGGACTACTATAAGGACTACTGAAATGTTATACGCTGTACTAGGGTCCGGACTCCAGACATTCACACTATATGCTAAATATATATTATAGAATATAGAAACTATTTGGTTAAATACTCGGACTCAGCGATTTTGCTATAGTCTACTTGTTGCGAATTGCTATGAATTGTTATGAAAAAAACTTGACAAACAGTAAAGTACTAGGGTCCGAACTCCGAACTAATATTCAATATTCGCTATTGTAATAAATATTCATTATATTATGTTGTTTTTCTTCAATTACTTCGAAAATGAAACGCGTTATCAAAAAAATCGGATTAGATTTTCCTAAAACTTAGTTTTGTCGGAGAATAAGTTTTATTTAATCCCGATTTTGTTTATTATACATCCCATTGCATAATATATTGCACTGTTTAAAGGCGGTAAATTATAAATTTTGACTAAAAGTTTATAAGCTTTTTAATTTACAAGGTTTCTTATCTGTAACATATGTCACTTCGCACAGGCCTACAATATTTTGAACATAATTTACCGTATGCAATCGTTATAAGCCTATAATTATTTATAAATAATATAAATAACTACACATTTCTCATAAATTTATCAAAATTAATCTCCCTACTATCCATTAGTGTGCCTATAAAGACAAAAAATTAAGAAGAAATTTAATAAAATTATAGGCAAAAGATTTAATATCTGCATGCTTAATTTGGAAGTGAATTTTTCCAGTTTTTTAAAGCAAAGTTTTATAGACATTTTACCATTAGCTGATATTTTAACCCGCATGCTTTCTTTTCAGAGTTAATTCTGGTAAATCACTCGTATTTCTTACTAGCGAACGGCTGAGTCGATCGAGGTAGCTGACGTTATTAGAGGAGTCGAATTCTCAAACACCGACTCGCGTCGTAATTGTTTTGAAGATAATTTTGACTGCTAAATTGGCTAATATTTAGTGCATCCTTGAATGTCGAAAAACACTTGAGAAGTAAAATATAACCAGCTATCGTATTATATCAAGCTGACCAAAATTCAAATCTGTGATAAGATTAAAATCGTTACTTTTTTCTCAGCGCTCGTCATAATCATTATTTCATTCGAGACGATGTTGTTCTACGTTGTCGCCAGTTTTTTGTTCGCAATCGGTAAATAGTTTAAACATATTATTATATACCGCACAATAGACCTATCAGCTATAGACATATATAATAGAACTATAATATATTAAAGTTAAAACTTTAAATTGGCACAAAATTATACTGAAAAGCGTAGATCAACGGACGCCTTTTGACTGTAGGCCTATATTGTATTGGTTTTATTATTATATAATAGTTCTGTATAAAGTTTATAACCAGAAATGAATAATGGAAGACTGGATAAATCGTGGATGAAGCAATAAATCATGGTTGAATCGTGACCATCCACGATTCCCTCTCAGAATTTAATCAAACTTGAATCTTCTGAATATAATTATAGTATTTACTGTATATATTATACCGTGTATTTTACACGCAAAAATTGTTGTAATTTCATTCCTATTTTAACAATGAAATTACGATGTATCGAATAAGAAAGATATTTCTTTGACAGGATTGGTCGATGCCCAGCCAACCACCGAGGCTATCCGAGTCGTTTCGGATCAAATTTGGCGCGCGGACAATAACAGAATCAATGGTAATGACGTCCAGTATAACACTAATGGGCCGAGGTTAGCTTTTTCGCCGAGTATACCTCAAAAATTGAATAAAAAGAAAGTTTACGAAGCATAAAAATGTATTTTTTTGTTTTGTTTCTTCTACTTTATTTTTGATCGTATCGTATCGAAAATATTTAAAGTAATTTTTCAAAGTATGACTGATAGGCGGATAGTGGGCGGATTAAAATGAGAATTTGATAAGATACTATTGTCAAGGATTAATCTTTACTGAAATACTGCCGATAAAACTGATTAATAGGCCTATTGGTAGATTCTTTATGATTGCCAAATGTCATTCATAGACATATAGTTATTTTAACTTATTTAATTTGTATATCTATGTTTTATTTAACTTTTTTTTGCTCGTTTATCTAGGCTCTTTACGTATGTAAACGAGGCGAGATTCACCGGCACGTATGCCCGGTTCATTGCCTTGTTGGACAACTACATCCCAGAGACGGGCATTGCTGAAACTTGCAACACTGCCTGTCAGAATGAAAGAAATGCTTTTTTGGATGCGATTCTTTCCACTCAGCCTATGATACTGCTTCATAACTGGCTTTATGGATACGGTAATGATGTTATAAATGGGAGAGGTGTAAGGAGGGGGGGGGGGAGATTTTGAAGAGGAAAAAGGCTGAAATAAAAAATATTACACTATAATGTGATGAGATTTGAAGGTTAATTCTGCCTTATTCAGACGGGGAAGGGGTAGGGCCAGTCGGCCCTGGCGGCATCTATGAAAAGAGTCATTTTTTATTTAAAAAAAAACCTAAAAAATTCAATCCCTTACGATAAGCCTAAAAAAGGTCGTGATGATTCTGGACAAAGTTTTTTTTTGGATAAAAGGTCATCACATAGTATACGATAACCCCAAAAAGATAAAGTCATTTTTAAAATGATATACCCCTCCCCCCTCCTTCGTTGTCAAGTCCCTGCTGCTCCACTGTTTTCCTTCATATTACATCCAGGTCTGGCCGGTCAGTCGACGGCAGTTTTCAAGGAGGAACTTCGCCAGTATTTTTTCATGGCGTACACCCGATCTGGAGGTCCCCTGGATAGCAGTGGGTTCGAACACGTCTTCTTGGGTGAGGTCAAAAGCGGAGCAGTCAGTGGATTTCATAATTGGGTGCAGGCTTACTTCGCGGAGAAGGCTGGAAATTTTAGATATGGATCTTATCAGGGAACCTGTCCGGTAAGAGACTATTATTGATGAGGATTTCTACGAGATCTTTACTCACATAGGTGACCAACTTAGACAGGATTTTTTTCTTTTTCTATTTCTTTTTATTTTCTGGTCGGTGTTTCTGGATTTGGTGTTTAAAATTGTGTGAAGTGTTGTGCAAATAAATACTACTACTACTTCATAAAGATCATCATTTTTTAGGACAAAACGACGCAGAGTAGACCTACATTAAACTGACAAAACCATAAGCCTAACCAACCCTAAACTAAGCTCTAACCCTAGTACTAATCCAAGCTAAAATCATAACCCTAACCCATATCTTAACTCAAACTCTAACCATCAAAATTAACTTCTGGACGATTTGACAGGGCCGTTTTGAACAATTATCACATGCTTAATTGTACGTTTAAATATTTTTATTGCAGATTTATAAATTATACATCTGCAATAATAGATTTAAGATAATAATAATAAGATTTATTATTATTATTTTGTATTAATTTTGCAACAGAATGAAGTTTTAAAGTTCAGTTTCAACTACCTAAACAGCAACAAGCCGGTCAGTTCCTTGTTCGTGCGAACCAGTCCAGAAGTTGAAGTAGCTCTGTACACTCTCTGCCTCATGACTCGCATTGGAACTGGTTGTCCGGTTAGAAGGAATGGGGTGGATTTGACCATGACTGTCTGGGACATGACCGGGCTTCCTAAAACTATCGGAAGCGCCTATCCCAACTGTTAAATTAATGATTGTTAACTATACGACATACAAAAAGTTAGCTAGTTTTATTTAAGTATAGAACAGACTAATTGGCAGTTTGATATGTTTAATATGATAATGAAATAAAAAACCTGTTGACTTAAGTATTTTAGAAGTGTTTATAGTAAGTGTCACATCTTTTGATAAAAGTATTGTTGCGGGCATTATAACCTCTCCTACATTATAGGTAAAATAGATTTTTTATAAAATAGTGTTCATCCCCTTTTATGAAATCGTGGCTTCGCCACCATCTGAAAATCATCAGCTGGTATTTTTATCAATTGTAACTGCTGATTATATTACATTGATCTAAAAATGCAACAAATTCTTGTATTTCTCTCAGTTTAACTACTCATTTTGTTCAAACTTTAAGAATAAAATGAAAGTCTCTCTTAATGAAAGGCCTCTATTCAAATCATTAATGAAATATATTTTATAAATTTATATTTTATATACTTTACACAATGTTTTTTCTTTTTTAAATCTTCAGAAGCTTAAACAAAATGTACAAAATTAAATTTCAACACTCGATCTCAATTAATCACGCCAACAGTAAATATTATTACATAAATAATATTTTATAAACTTTAATAACTGACCACAATCTCATCGAAATCAATCTTTTTAATTTAAATATACACAGGCACACTACTCTCAATAATCTAAATCAACAATTTTAAAGTCTAATTCAATGACATTCCAATTGTACTTAAAATCGAAATCGTTTCAGTTGAAACTTTTATTTAGAATCTAGTAAAACTTTGCGATCCTTGAACCCCTTGTCAAAGAAATCCTCTCTCCATTTTATTTCAGTTCCCTCCTAACACAATAATACAAATGTAAACCGATTAAACGTCACATCAGCACAAAAAAGCTAAGAACTGAAAATTCAAAGTGATGAATGAAAGCACTTTGACTGATAAATTATCACCGAAAAAGGAAACAGAAATTGACAAAAGAATAAGAAAAAGAACTTAATAAAAACTAAAACTTCTTTGAACTATGGAACAAGTCAAGCCCCGTTAGAGAAGTTGTTAGAGCACTGGATTCGAAATCGATAGGTCCAGGTTTGAATCCCAGATAGCTCACTATTTCCCTAACTTGTTGCACCCTTTAGTAAGACGCTTAAATTGACAGCTACGTCTGAGACATCATTCATAAAATTCGGTAATCCAGACGTTAAACGTAACCTTAACTAAAAAAGAAACAAACATAAAGAAAAAAACAAACAAACCTGTTGTAACGTTGGTTTAGTTGAGTGAATGTGCCATCCATGCTTATCCATCCACGTCTGAACAAAAACCGGAAATGCAATCAATTCAATTCTCTCAAATATAGTTGAAATATAGAAATATAGTTGATAGTTGATAATAAAATGATTTTTCACATTTAAACATTTGTTTTTTTTCTTTTTTATGCCCGTCATCTGACAGGCTTTGCTGCTAGTTTTACTTATAATATGATAGTATCATATTATGAGTATTACATATTACAAGTTTATTTATTTCCATTTTATTTCTTCTATTTAATCGGATATATCACACTTATTATATCATTTTTTATAATTTCAGTTTGTTCTATTGTTTAATAAAACAAACTGAAATAAGCCGCAACTACTTCGCAATTAAATTTTACGTGTAAGCAGAAAAACGGCATAAAAACATGTAGAAAGAAATACTCACATTAGGGTTATATTTGACGTGATAATAAACAAAATATAACGTGGACACAGCAATAGCGATCTTAGGTACCCACAGACGTCCCGTCATAGCTGCACGCTCTCCCTGCAAACATTCCCAAGTTAATCACAATTAATAAGGACATAAAAATTACATTGTGATAAATTAGCCAAGTTAAAACATTTCACAAATACTAATTAATGATTTTAAGAAGATTGCGTTAAATAAAGTTATATATAACAAAAACATCTAAAAACTGATACAAAACTTGCAAAAGCCTCAAACGTTTCAATCTCAATCATAATTCAGCAAAAACACGACATAAACAGGAAAAAGAAATTTAGAAATAGATTCTAATGCGACGTTTTATTCACATTTTGAAGTATAAATTTTGCCCAGTAATATTCTTTAAATAAATCCCGCGTACTTACCACAATTGGCTTCAAAATCCCAAAAAATCCATCCCAAGGTTTGCCAAGCATCCTCCTTATAGGATTCTTAGGATACAACTCCGGTATAAACTTGGGCTCGTTATGTCCCAACGCCTGATCGGCCAACCACTGCTTCCTCAGCGCCCTATCCTCGGCCGTCATGCCCGCCCCGGCCAACCTCTCCCTCTCGAAGGGCATCGGCTCGATGTTGAAGGGGGCTATCCGGTTCCCTCTCCACTCCCAATGCCTCTGCAGCTTGGCTTCCCTCTCGAGGGACTCCTGGAGGGACTTGTTGTACTTCTCGATGGCCTGTCGGTCGAGTTCGGCGTACGTGAGGCTGTCATCGCCACCCCCCGTCTTCCCTCCTGGCATTTTTGCCTAATTAATTTAATTAATTAATTTCATTAATTAAATTAAAATATCATTTGTTTACTTTTTTCCTCCTTGATGTGCCCTTTCAGTAAATGGCAGTTAAAAAGTACAAAGACCATCATGCACATGAGAAAATGACGCAATATGATTGGCTGCGTCATTGAAGACGAGCTGTGATTGGTTAAAATTTAGTTATTTAGGATTTCAGTATTTTCATCTAAGAGAATAAAAATAAGATGCTATATTAATTTGACGGCCTAAAATCAGGACTACGGTTAGCATCGGCTGCACATTTTCGATTTAATTCCTAATCAATTGGAAATCTATGAAACATATCTGTACGAAAACTGCGATTAACCGGAGAGAAGTTTACGCTTCAAAATGAAGATCTGGTGGCGGGGAGGGCGGTAGCCTAAGTTCGAGTTTCAATCACTCTACTAGCATCATTCCACTAGCCACAGTTCAGACCGTTTTTATTGCAAAAAGGTTAATAAAAGTTGAAGTTTAATTCACTGACAAAAATGTCAGCGCTCGGTCAAAAGCGTCGTTGTGGCGTGGTACATTACGAACGATGCAAATTTCAAATCGCTGTGAAATTTACTTACAAGTATTCAACAATTCATTAAATACAACTGAAACAACGAGAGAAACAGAAACCAGCAGAAAACTGATTAATAAATACTCGAAACTATCTTCGACACTCTACTAGATTAATTATCTCATCGTATTCCACAACATTTTCACACAAAAGTCACCATAAAGTCATAAAGTGTCGCGAATACAATTTCTATTATCCACAAAGTCATAGAAAAGTCACAGTAGTGTCACGAATACGACTTCTACTATCTGCGAAGTCGTAGAAAAAAAGCGTGCCGACATTCTTTAGAATCCTCCGGAAAGTATTTATCGTAGAAATTCAATATAAATTCCTCTTCTTTGAAACCGAATTTTTGATAAAGTAACAAAGCGGGATTGCTGGCGGATACGTGTAAAGTTAAATCTTTACCGGAAGATGTCTGCAGAATCAAGAAAATTAAGAAGTAATAACGACACGAAAATTAAACAGAAAGAGATTATTATTTATAATAAAAATACAAGCGTCTGTAAAACTTTCAAACTATCTATTCGACCTAATTGGAACAAACTGCTAGTATGAAGCGTCAAGAATAAAAGAAATATTGTTGTTGTTATCAAAGAGAAGTAGACTTAAAGTCACATCAGCACAAAACTGCTGCTATTCAGCTTCAGTAATTAAAGTACATCATGATAAAAACGTCATAAAATAAAGAAACTGCAATAAATAAATAAAATATAGAAATAAATATAATAAAGAAAAAAGAACCTGAATAAGATGATAAAGCATAAAAGTGGCCACACCAGCCCTCCTCCAATCAGGATGAGTGAAAATAAACGAAACGTACGATTCGTTAAATGCAACATCGGGAACCACAAATGCGAAGCCAATCACAAGCTTTCTAAAAACAACATTTTCATTCGATGCTTAACGTCGCATCAGCGCTAAATTTTTTTTATTCGTTGCTTAACATCACATCAGCGCAAAAACACATTTTTATTTCTTTATTAATGTCACATCAGCAGAAAAAGATGATAAGTTATAAACTGTGAAGTGCGTGAGTGATGAGTGAACCAGATTATGCTCGCAAAGAAAAGTCAAAATACGAACAGTGAGAAATGTACGGACCTGTATAAGACAACACAACTGCAGTCCGGATATTGTAGAGAATCAGATACTGTCGCAAATAACAAAAATAACAAAATTAAAGCTACTATTTCAAAATTTTATTAAAATTATTTTATCAAAATTACTGTTACTATTTTGCAGCAATATCTATTGTTAATTATTGTATTATATGAACAATGTCTCAGACGTAGCTGTCAATTTAAGCGTCTTACTAAATGGTGCAGCGAGTTAGAGCAAATAATGAGCCATCCGGGATTTGAACCTGGACCTGTCGGGTCCGAGTCCAGCGCTCTAACCACTTCTCTACCGAGATTTTATAAATAAATGCGTATGTTGATCTTACGATTGATTCCGGGCCAAAAGAATTGCTGACAAAGATGATTAGCCAAGGGAATGTGTACGGGGCGGACATAACAGAAGTCTAATGGATACAAATGTCCGCATTTCCAATTAGGGTCCGACCTAAAATAAGCTAATTATTATATTTCGGAAAAGGAAATTTTTTGTTATTGATTTTTCAGTTTTTGAATAAAAAACAGAATAAAAAACAGTTTAAACAATAGTTTAAGCAAGTATTTAAACATTTAACTGAAGGGTGCAACAAGTTAAAGATATAGCAAGGTTTCAACCACGGACCTGCTGATTCCGAGTCCATCACTCTATCACATCACCAACAAGATACCAAATTAAAAATACTCTCATTGTTTTCTATCTGTAACAATGCTTTACTTTTCTATAATATTCAGTTTTTATATTTTCATTATTTTATTTTTTAACATTTCTACTGCATTCAGACATAACGACTAAATTCTGTATTTGAATAAACGACTAAATCAATAAATCAATCAATCAATTATTCAATCAATCGATCAATCAATCAATCATCAAACCTATGATGATAAGCAACGATTTCATCGAGTAGTCGTAATTTAAGCGGCCGCATTTCAAAATCGCGTCTGATAAACGGCTTCAGTAATCTAAATCAAAATACTTCATTGACTAGAAAAAACTAACTTCAACGATGCTGCGATTATTATAAATTAAGTTAAATGATCTCTTACATTCAATCGTTTTCATTTGAGAATAGGTGACATACGAAAACACAGAAATAAACTTTACACCTCTAATTTACAAATTAGGCTGCGTTTAATGTCGGGATTACCGTATTATACGAACGATGTCTCAAAAGCGTCTTACTAAAGGGTAAAGGGTACAGCGAGTTAACTTTAACATCATGGATTACCGTATTATATGAATGATGTCTCAGATGTAGCTGTTAGTTTCAGCGTCTTACTAAAGGGTGCAGCTAATTAGAGAAATAGTGAGCTATCCGAGTTTCGAACCTGGACCTGCCGATTTCGAATCCAGCGCTCTAACCACTTCTCTTACGAGCCTTAATACAGATGCAATACAAAATCACAAACACATGCGTTACACTGAGTGTATACTATATTTACCTAGTGCTATAAGGACTATAAATGAGAGATAATTGACTGTCATCTGTTCCTAAAATACGATTCAAGAAAGTCATTCTCTCACCAGCATCATCATCATAAGTCTCCCCACCCAATAGCCCTCCCTCTTTTGACTAAAACAAAAACAGCTGGAAAAAATACAATTCTCATCTTATTTGATAAAAAGGTACCCCGACAAACGGCCCCTAATACATTAACCCAAAAAAAGGCCCCAACAATTCATTTAATAATAGACTATCCTATATAGTCCAAATTTATCTCATCTTGAAGTCAATTCACCTAGGACATATAAACAAAACTATGGAAGAACAAAAATCTTAAAAATGATAAAGAAACACTAAAGATTTTTTTCAAGAATTTTTGTGGATTGCAACTGAGACATAAGAATTTACTAGGTTTTTTTTTAAGTCGAAATTTTTCCTAGAATTTATCCAATTAATTAATTAATTATTAACCATACTAACCCGTAAAGGCTGATATCTATCTAGAACGCGTTGATCCAATACTGCGGTGTCGTTATTTAATCGATTTCGTAACGCGCTATTCATTTTAGCGCTATTATCTATCACGCAAGTATCCTGCGAGAAGAAGAGAACAAGGAAAGGTTAACGTCACATCAGCACAAAATAGCAACAAGTTATTTCTGATAAGTAAAAACTGCCTATTTATATTTAAATTAAAAGCATCTATCAAGAGTTAGAAATTTATGTTACATAAAGTAGAAAACTGATGACAATAATAGTACGTACGAAAGAGTAAAACTGTATATTTATATAGTACATATGTTAAAAGTACACATCAAACTTTAGAATTGTTAAATATAATGTTTTTTATCGAACAGGTGATAATAAAAGTTTCTACTAAACAATTTCACAAACCTCTTTATTGATTAATGATTTCATAAACGAATCGATATTAAACGCAGGAATGCCGTGTTCACGTTGTTTCTATCAAATAAACAATTATTGATAAACCGTTTAATAAAAACGATTATTACTCCAATATAACACTCGGCCTAAATACGGATGACAGTTCACTGAAAGTTGCTGTGGGCCTTCGACTTGGAGCTCCATTGGTGTTGAATCATAAGTGCTTTTGTGGTGCACCAGTTGACAAGT
>JAQIXG010003094.1:0-15802 GCA_034700105.1 Oconnorella tubifera
TTGTGCAGAAATACCTAACGGTTGTCATAATATCGTAGTTTCGCTAGGGGGTTGTTTTTTATTGGCGCACCCTGTATGTATAAAATGCATTGTTATCATTTTGTATATAAAATGCACTGTTACAATTTTTGTATAACAGTGCAAGAAGTATACAAAAGCTTTTACTAATAAACCAGTTAATGTTGATATAAAAATGAAATAAAAATATTTAAAATTGAATTAGTAAACACAATGGATTGATAGAAGATAAAATATGAGAATGTGTAAGAAAAGTTACAAGTTACAACTTTCCGGTGTGTTCCGGCATGAAAAAATTGGAGATATTAATACCAAAGCAATGTTTGTTATACATTTCTTTAAAATATAAAATATGCTTCAATTGTTTTCAAATAAGTTAACGGATGTTTTATAATAGTCATGCTAAGCGTCAGTAGATATAATATGCAGTAGATATGAATTAATTATAAGGTCAATAAGATGATAACTATCAACCTTGTAAGTACACTCTTAATTAATTGAGATAATCATTTTAAAAAATTTAATCCAGATTGATTTTTGCACGGGTAATAAAATCCAGTTTTTCTAAAATGGATATATTAAATATACTAGAAATTTGGATGCAGGCAAGTTGGTCCCATTCACCCTTCGCCCCACACCCCTCTATCAGCAGAGCTGATTGGGTCTTCAGCTGGTTTTGCAATGAAGAATAATAAAGTTACTGTCACTGATAAACAGTAAATACAAGGTAATATTTGAAAAGATTTAAAGTGTCAATTATTGAACAAAGCTAACATTACATAATTGTTAAGAATTTGAATGATTTTTATAGGGTTAATAATACTATACTTGAAATTATCATTTACAATAGGCCTACTGTCATTATGTGTTTAAATTATACATTGGCCATATAGCCTGCAAATCAACTTGACATTTTATGATCCTATTGCAAAGTCGATAATTTATACATTGCAGGTAATGTAATACGAGATAAGAAGTAACTTATATCACGCATAATACGTCTTGCTTATTTTGCATTGCTTGTAATTTAATATGGGATAAAGAATACAAAATGATCACAACTTGATTACGATTGCGATAAATCACTTCTAAATATACCTTACAATAGTAAGATATATACGTGTTGGATACATGTTCGATTACGATAAATCATTTCTAAATTATTTATACCTTTTTACCTTAGTAAGGTTATTGGATGTTAATGACGATTATCTACTAAATTTGTTATCCCTGATTCAAATTTATTATTAAAATAATCAAATAATCTCAGCGGATTTTGATGAAATACACAATATCCCTAAATTTAGAATTCAGAAACACAAAATAAATTATATATGTAGGCCTATATATTTTATGCACAAAGTCCAGAAACAACAATATAAGAAACAAGTAAGCAACAAAAGAAAAAATACAACTATGTCAAATTATGTCAAATTATGCGTAAATTATAAAAATTACAAATAGAAATTGTCTTTTTATGTGATTAAATAATTAAAATTTTCAATTAGCTAAGTCGTTTATATATGATAAAGACATTTTTACTAAATTGAACTAATATTTTATACAGTGAATCACATACAAATCTATAGAATAATTTATAGACTATAGTTAAAGCATAAGATTAACTTGTTAATGAAAATGCATCAAATATTAAAGTTATTACCATACAATCATATTATATATGTATATAATTATGAGTAATGAAAATGGTTATCGCCCTGGTATTTGGTTAGCAGTTAATATTCAAATAACATTCTGAAACAATTAAATATTACACCAAGATAAGGATTCTATATTTCATAAATAGAATCAGTAAAATCGCACTAGATTTATGTGCAGGGGCAGTGTGATTGCCTGCTGTGTGCAGGGGCAGTGTGATTGTATGCTGTGTGAAGGGGCAGTGTGATTGTATGCTGTGTGCAGGGGCAGTGTGACTGTATGCTGTGTGCAGGGGCAGTGTGATTGTATGCTGTGTGCAGGGGCAGTGTGATTGTCTGCTGTGTGCAGGGGCAGTGTGACTGTATGCTGTGTGCAGGGGCAGTGTGATGGGGCTGTGTCATTGTATGCTGTGTGAAGGGGCGGGGTGACTATGAATCATTGTTGTATGCAAGTGTGATTCATTGTCATGTGCTGTGCACATGATAATGAGTCATCGTTTGACTATAAAAGGATGTGCGCAGTTGCAAAAAACTCTTTAATTGACATTTTAAAACAGAGATAGCGGAACTCTATTATTTAGAATTATTTAGACGAAATTTAAAAGTTTAGAAATTGAAATTAAAATTGCTACTGGAAATTGTTTGTAAGTTGTTTCAGATATTATTTTGCCGTCGTTATAGAGTACATTTATGAGATATTATTTACCAAGTTATAAATTGAAATATTTGATCTGTTGAATTCTAATAAACAATTGAAATGAATCGAATGAAGTCTTTCTTGGAAAGAGTTAAAAAGTTTCTAATATTAATTCAAATCCCGAACCTTGTAGAATGCCTGATGAGTGGGTCTAGAAATATAAATGATCAATTCATATAGAAGTTATCATCAACGTAAAAGGTCCCCAAAACCATTAATTACCACATATCTAAGGCTCAAAGCCTACTCATTTTTAATCTAGTAAAAAATTGGATCGTCTTAAATCTGAAATGTCGTAAATTTGCAAAGAGTGGCAAAACTGGCAATAAAATTGGCATTGGTTAATGATACTTTATCACGTAACTAATATTAAAAGTAAATCAAATGGCCAAGATCAAGGAATTAAAAAATAGATAATATCAGTTTAAAAATACCTTCTTCATACACTTTCTATGAAGATTTTAAATGAGTAAACAATTATTACAGAGTGGTCTAAAAAAGTAACCCACAAAGCTTTTTTCTATGAAAGTGGCGAAAAATAAAATGTCTAAATAATATTTTGCAAACATAAACATTATTTATAACAAGGCCAAATGTCACCAAATATTTCCAACAGAACAAAACTTATATCACCTTTAAAGATCCCAGTCACTGTTTTATTTTGTCCAAAAACCTGTAGGCCTATGCAATAAAAAGTACTAAAAATGATTTTTTGCATCCATGCTCCGGATCTAAACTTGCTGAGATATCATCTGTTGTGGAAATGATACAATCTGTCACAATTGCAGTTTATATGGGGTTCATATAATAGCTTCCATAAAGTAAATATGAAAGATTTACTATAGGATCGCATCAACAAGCTCATAAAAGACTTAACAAAAGAAACTTAGGCCTATATGTGGATTATTGGCGGTAGGTGTGACATTGTGAAAATCAAATTTTTAAGCAATATAACGTTCATTTAACAGAAATAACTTGGGATATAGGCTAATAAAATAATGTTTTGTTACTTTTTGTTGCGTTACTTCATTTTTTGATCATCAAAAACTATGAGTGGACTGAGTCAAGTCTGAAATTTGACTTGTTTACAAATAGGCCCTATATTAATTATCTTTGTAAGTGTAAAACTTGATTTAAAACTATTTTAATTTTTGTCAAAATATTAAAATAAGTTATAAAAACATTTCAGAATGAGTTATTGTAAAAAATTACAATCCAATTAATGAAAAAAATACAGAACTTAATGTGTTGAAATCTGTTATATGCTAGATTTACTTTATATCTTCGAATCACATAGAAAACAATAATAATAGAAACTTCAAATATACGAATATTTTACATTTGTAAAATACTGTAACATCAAATCTTTTTTAATATACAGACATATTAGGCCTACAGTCTCACAGTTTAACTTTAAAATAATCAGGCCTATCTAAAAGTTATTTTGTGTTATTAGTGGATTATATCATTATGCTAACTCTAAAAGGGAGACAAAAGTTATAAAATAAGTATAAATTAAAAACAGTAATGTTACGTATTAGCGTTGTGATGTGATGTCGACTAAACAATTATAATGTTTAGGCTACGTGCAAGCCTATTATTAGTAGTATTTCATATAAGCTGCGCAGTATAGTCGAAATTTTAGTGTAAGATCCTTGCTATGTTAACAAGGACTTAAGTCACAAAGCCAAGGCCAAGGACTTGATTAGCAATGCCAAGGCCAAGGACTTGATCGTTGGTCCTTGAGTACCGTTCAAGGCCAAAGACTAACATTACTGCATATAGATAATTAAAACTAAGAAAACCGCTATTCTGCTAGCAGGAAGCAATAATTTTAGCATTACACAATTAGAATATTTTTGAATAAGCACTGTCATACGCACGCATTTCAACAGTGATGTTAACAACGACTTGAGTCGCAAGGACTCAAGCTGCAAAGCCAAGGCCATGGACTTGAGTCTCAAGGCCAAGGCCAAGGACTTGAGCTACCTGTCCAAGGCCAAGGACTTGGGCAAACTGTCCAAGGCCACGGCCAAGGACTTAAAATTTGAGTATATGATTTTACAACTACCTAGCGTAATACAATTTTATGCCGAATTTTAAACAAATAAACAAATAAAGCAGAGTGGGCCAAAAAAGTAATCCCTTGTGTATTAAGATATTATTTCGATTTAACATAAAATTTCTAAAAGTAAATTTTCTGAACCAGGTCTTGAACAAATATTTAGAACCAGTCCGGAACCCATATTTGGAACCGATATGGACTCATATTTAGAACCCAAATTCATAACCCATGTTCGGAACAAGTTCTTGAACTCAAATTTATAACCCAAATTTTATACTCAAATTCAGAAACAAAATTTGTAACCAAATTTTAGAAGCCAAATTTGAAACCAGTTTGGAACCCAAATTTGGAACCGGGTCCGGAACCGAAGTTGGGAACCCAATTTCAGAACCCAAGTTTGGAATCCAAATTCGGAACCAAAATTCTGAATCGATCCCGGAACTCAAATTTGGAAACAAAATTGGATCCCAAATTTGAAACCTAGTCCGAAATCAAAATTCGGAACCGAGTCTCAAAACGTTTCCGGAACCGAGTCTCAAGAACGTTTCCGGTTCAAAGTCGGAAACGGGTCTGGAAGCCGCTTAATTAAAATAGTTTTTTACTTTTTTGTTGAGTTACATGTTTTTTGATACACCCATTTAATTTTGATAAAATTATTGTCAGAAATCTGTCAAGGGCTATATTTGGTCCACCCTGTGCATTTAAGTAACAACTTTTGTGAAAAAAGAAATCATTATTAATGCAACAACAATATAGAAATTATTGTATATAAGTAATTAATGTGTCGTTTATATCTTCGAATCAGAAAGAAAATAATAGTATTTGTAAAAATAGACGTATATTACAGGCTTACAGCCTAATTATTTGTGTCTCTGCGTTGTAACATTTCATTCATTTAAATATATAGACACTTTACTGTCTCACAGTTCAGCTTTGAAATAATAACTTATAGTTATTTTGTGCTAATGGTGGATTATATTGTTGTGATAAATCTAAAAGAGACAAATGCTATAAAAATAAATAGGAGTAAAAACTGTGAAGTTACATACTTATTAAAATTGTGATGTTATATGAACTATAGGCCTAGTAATTGACAAACTTTATATGATAATTATTATTATTATTAATACTGACATTTCATATAAGCTCTATAATACATTTTTTATTGTAAAATCCAAGGACTTTACAATGTTAACAAGGACTTTAGACTCAAGGCCAATGCCCAAGGACTTGAGTCGCAAGGCCAAGGTCTAGGACAAGGACTTGAGTCTCAAGACCAAGGCAAAGACCAAGCACTTGATCATTGATCCTTGAGGACCGGTCAAGGCCAAGGCCAGAGACTAACATAACTGCATTTCAAGTTGTCATGTGTGAGAGTCAATAATATTATAGTTAGCAGAGAAGATGAAGTACTAATCTTCCTAAAATTCAATTAGCACTAGTTGCTACCAAATTTACATCTAGACCCATCCTTAAAACATTTTAACGATTTTGCAGTAAAATTATGTTAGATATCGACAGTAATCAGTTTTATAGAGAAGTTTAAAATTACAAGAAAGTTTAATGTAAAGAGTTGAAAACTCTTTACATTAAAACTCTATACAATGCAATGCGCTTATACTGAAAATTCTGGTAACTGACAGAAGTAATCCAAAAAGCCAAAAATGGAATAATGATCGGAGATTACAATCTCTATACCGCAGTCAGAAATTAAAATATCTCGTTTTATCTAGATGAGATTCAAATGTATATGTAGACGAGTTTCCCTTCAAGAGAGATGACTCGATGACGTTAATCACAACAATGGGATCAATGGAGGTTTGCTTTACTTTACTTCTGAAATAAAATGTTTAATATTAACTAATATTTTATTTATTAATATTTTTGTTTTATTTATTAATATTTTTTATTTATTATTAATATTTTTATTTTATTTATTAATATTTTTATTTTATTTATTTGAAATAATGATAATTCGAGAATAACTAAAAATGGTTTTAAGCTGGACGGGGTCATTGTCTACTTTACTCTAAATCTAACTTTTAAATAGAGTTAAATAGATAGATTTGACAAAGTTTAGATGATTTTGATCTTTTTATAAATTTTCATTATGCTCCTCATAAGGGCTTTAGAAGCGAGTTAATCAAATCAATTGAAGCCTTACAGAATATTTCTTATCATATTTGATTAGTTTAGTGATGTTTTTATTAAAAGGTTTAAACCTTTTTTCAAACAAACAATTATTAATAAATAATCAGATTATTCTATATAATTATGTATAGAATAATCAGAACAATTACCTCAATAAGAACTACGGCTGAGCAAATCAAGGCGGATCCCATTCGGTTTTGCGCCTTATAGAGTTACGGCTAGAGATGGTTTAGTGTTATGATTTGGATTAAACTTATAACTAGAGTCATGATTAGGGTTATTAAGATGGATGAGACGTATTTTCTCGACGTTATTTTCAAAGAACATTTATTTGACTTTTATTTATAAAATATGACAATTTTTACGAAAATTAAAGAAACACTGATCAAACGTAAAGTTAATTTTTTGAAAAATGTTCAATGTAGGATGAATGTCAAGACTTGAATTATTAAATTTCTCATCCTTTCATGTTATTCTTATTCTTAATACTGCGTGTGGTGCATAACCGAATGAGACTCCAAATCAAAAAAATGAGTGGACACAGACAAATATCCATCAAATGTCCATGTACATAAACTTTTTGTGCTATAATGTCCTTGTCCTATTTGCGCTCAAATTTTCTATATAAAAGATTGCATAACTTGCTGCATCTTTAATGAGGCGCTTCATTATTGAACTGCTCTATTTATTTATTTAACTTAATGAGTTTAAAACTGACGCTAATATTACTTGCTATGTCATGACGCTATGTTGTCTTTGATCAGAGACGGTTACAGAAAGAGCTGCAGGCTTTTGTTAAAGATCCTCCATCAGGAGTCAGTCTTGATGTCAACAAGATTATGAGCAATCTTGCAGAGTGAGTCACACGTTGTGTGGGAGGGGTTTGAGTGTATGGGAGGGGCTTGAAAATATATAAAAATGAAACACTTTATATTTGTAAATTGTGTATAATTTTCACAGACTTGTTGGATCCTCTAATGATTTGCTTATGTTCAACGCTACACTTTTGATTTCATTGAAAAATATGTGTTGTTTAGTAATTTAATAGTTTACTTACCAAAATGGCCAGGGCTGACAAATTGGCCCTCGACTATTAATTATTAGGGTGGGGTTATGATTTGGGTTTGGGCTATGATTGCTATGATTGCAGTTAGGATTAGTGGAATGGGTTATGATCCGATTTAGAGTTGGTTAGGGTTATTAAATGAAATAACGAAGCTTGGTTAATGTTTTTTGGGTCATTTTGTCCGGGTACTATTTATTGTTTAATTGAAAAACATTTTGCTGCTAGATCAATAATAGGGTGTACTTTATAGAGTGGCTTTTGGATCTGTATGTATATTATACGTTCAATTTGACATTAACGATTTTATACTGTTTTTCTGAATTTTTAATTTACTTATTAAAACATACTTATACTTATTATACTAAATATACTTTTAATATGCTTATTGCATTAATGGAGACTTAAATTAAAGTTGAAATTGTTGGCTATATGTTTAGCCTAGGTGTTTCATTTTTGCACCGGACTCAGACACAATAGATTCAGGTTCGATTCCCATGAATACTTACTATATCGCTAACTTGCTGCACTCTTTAGTATGCTCCTTAACTTGTCAGCTACATATGAGACATTGTTTATATAATGTAGAGATATTGCTGATGTTATCCTTGCATTGCGTGTAGATGGACAGTAGAAGTGTCAGGCGCATCTGAGACTCTGTATGAAGGAGAAACTTTCAGACTTCAGTTTAAATTTGGAACCCGCTATCCATTTGATTCACCAGAGGTCCTTACTTAGATTTAGTAGTTGATTTGAAATGAATCTAGCTTAGTCTTAAGTTTAATAAGTTAGAAAGATATAAATAAAGATAATATTGAAGGAAGAGCATTTGGTGAAATATTTTTAAAGTTAAGATCTGGTTTCTGTAAACCCAGTTCAAAACTTTAACATCATATTGCCTTTTTATGCTGATGTGACGTTAAGCATTCAACGAAATAAGCATCAACTGCATTATTTATGCAACTTTTAACTGTTTGAATAAAGATGTTAGTTAATGAAATGCTTTTATATTTTACAAGTAAATTTATTTTTTATAGAGCAATGACTGGTTTCAGTTTTTAATTATTTCTAGGTAGTATTTGTGGCTCCCAACATCCCCATTCATCCGCACGTCTACAGTAACGGTCACATCTGTCTGTCTATCCTCACTGAGGACTGGTCGCCTGCCCTGTCTGTCCAGTCTGTCTGCCTCAGCATTGTCAGCATGCTTAGCAGTTGTAAGGATAAGGTAGATTGATTAAAAACTAGAATCTTCTGCTTTATTTATTGTCTGAAAGTATGAGTAAAATCAGTTGTAATTTTTATTAGTTTTGTTGAAGGTTTTTGTTTAAAAGTACTGGGTGTAAAGTTATTTTGTGATTATTTGATTGAACCAGTGCTTACTTGCTTTAAGTATTGTCATGATATTTAATGTCATGTGTGATCATCTAGTGTGATCACACATGATATTATATATGATGTTATATAATCTTATTGCTGTTATATTGCTTATCAGTGTTTTCATGCTATTAAAATATATGATTAGTTTGCGTTATGCTCTGTTTGATAAGTTATTAGATATATCTATAGATTTTTTGATTAGATTTACTTATTGTAAGAATCGCTAGTTAGTTGAAATCATTCGGTTGATTGTGAGAAAAGCCAATTCCTATGGGAATCGAACCCACAACCTCTGAATTCAATGCCCAATTTGCTAATCACTAGACCAGCACATACTCCAATGTCAACTATATTAAATATATTACATTTGTTGTATTATTGTTGATAGTGCTGCAAAATAAATCGTATTATTTGTATGTGATTATGTGTATGCCTTGCTTTACTCTGATCTCTGTTGTGACTGTGCAGAAGAGACCGGATAATAACACGACGTATGTAAAGACTTGTAATGACAATCCTAAGAAGACTCGCTGGTGGTATCACGGTCAGTTGTATCTCGTCTCTTTACGCAATTTAAATAAGTTTTTTATCTTAGTGTGTACTTACAAAGTAATCTAATTACTTTGTACATTGACCTTGTGACCTGAAACAAGAATTTAGTTTGTAGATATTCTCTTTACAAAGTAAAGTATTTACTGCTGTGCTGTGTTACAAGCAATGATGCGTTCACTCATCACTTGGCTTTTACTTATATACGATTTTAGCAGATATGCCATTAAATGGAAGCATTTGTGCTGATGTGACATTAAGTAAACAAAGTTAAATTGTTACTCTTTCATCTAGTCTTTGTCAATTTATTTTGTTAATTTATTTATTTTCGTTCCTTTTTACTTGTTGTATTATTGCTCTGTTTATATGCAAACTTAATGTTTTTACTCTTTATTGTCTTGTATGGATGTAATATTGTCTTTTATATATTTATATTTTATTTATTTATTTTATTTATTCATATTTTTAATGTTTAATTTTTCAAGCAGATGAGTATTATTAGTAATTAGCTTGTAGTTAGTAGTTAGATTATAGACGACGCGTACAAAGTGAAGTGGTAGAGAACCAGACACAGAACAGCAGAGCACCAGGTTTGAGTCCATTGTACAGTGTTTCGCTACCTTGCTGCACCCTTTAACAAGTCTAGTTTTTAATCAACAGCAGATATATTTGACATCAGTCGTTAATGGAACCTTACTCAATGGACTTTTAATTAAAATTTGTGAGTTTAATAAAACTATTATAAATACTGTTATGACAGACGACACTGTATGACAAGATGTGACTCGTTTGATGACAGAGAGCTTCCTACCGGTGTCATAATATGTCAGTGAGAATTGAAACTTGAAAGTCTTGTTCCTGTTTATTATATCATAACAACTCGGCAAATTTCTTGTCAAATTTCTTGTTATTTAACAACAAAAAGGCTTTCATTTCAGTAGAAAGAAAGACTTTTTTATTTGAGAGGAAGCGATTTTTTTATTTCTGCAAAATTTTTATAACAACATTTTATATAGCTGCAGCTTTTTATTTAATTTGTTTATGCGGACACATTCTGTAGGGAGGGGGGGAGGGTTTAGGCCCACTGGGATTTGATTTTTTTATTGTTTAAACTTCATTTTTAAGATTTTACCCCCATGTCTGTGTCGAAAAATACAATGCCACAGAGCTTTTCTTATTTTTATTAACTTTAAATAAATGCTGAAAAAATAAAGATAAAATATTTCAGGGATTTGTGTCAAAAATTGATAGTACCCCCCCCCCCCACCCGCCAATTGAACAATAAGTTTTGGATCCATCTTTTATTTGATTACAGAAAATTGAGAATTTTTCAAGTAAAAAGATTTCATATGAAAAATAATATTATTTTGAAATATAATCGTCGATTCTTATTGAGTGTTATAAAGTAATATATTTTTGTAATACAACATTTCGTGTTGATAAAACAGGAGTATTGATGGAAAGGTTGTAAAAAGGAAAAAAAAGATCAAAACTATTGAGAAATATTTGATATTATGTTAATATTCTTGCATTGGCAGTTTTGCTTTTGATAAACTGCATGCATTGTTGTTTGTTAATATAAAATGTATATTATCATTGAAGTTTGTTTCTCTGTGTATATACTCCTATAATATCATCTGATGTATATTGCTAGGGTTTGGATGATCAGCTACTGGCAGCATAAAATTACTTTGCAGTTTTTACGTTCTTGTTGTTATTCCCAAAGTAAAATGATATATTTATGCAGAGTTGAGACTCGAATTTGCTCATGACTTGATATTGCTAACTCATTTCATAAAATTAGTCATTTTGTGCTGATGTGATGTTAAGTACAACAATTCTAGTGTTTAGTTGTACAGTTTATTTACTTGGTGTATTAATTAACACTCATTGTTTAACTTTAACCCTAGCCCTAATACTAATCATAACTCTAATAAAACCAGCTGATCAATACTGATCTTATTACTTTGTATTACTTTGTACTATAAAACTGGCTTGTAGCATGTTAACAGCTGATCGTCAGACCCGAGATTCATTTTTTCGTTTTTCAATATAGCTTTGTTATTTCTGCAGATTGTGATATTATTTCAGATTGTACATAGATTTCTATCTTAACTATTTATTTGGAAAAATGTTGCATGCATTGCTTTTATTTGTAGAATTATTTTAGTTGTAAATATTTATCTGAGATAATGAGAATCTGTGATTTTACCAGTGTGGTTCAAATCTTTTTCTGTAATTCTATTTACAATATAAATTGATTATAAATGCATTATGAATGCATTTTTGTTTTGTTTTAGCTTATATTACAGCTGTTGTGTAATATGAACTATCAAAATATTATTTTTTACATTTCAATACTAAATTTCAAATAAATTCTTTAAATCTAAAACTGAATTCAAAGAACAATCAGACGAAATTAATCACGCATTAAAGATTTTTATCTATCTTGACATAAAACTAATTATAAATATGAAAACTTGTAAAATGCAGCAACGTTAAGTAATTACTAATTAATATTGAAATCTTCATTTTACACACTAACAATTAGTTCATCACAAAACGTAAAATGTTCATAAAATTCAGAAAGTGAATAGATTAATCTTTGTACAAGCTCTATCCATTCCTTTCAGTGATTGGCCTGCAGCCTGTGCTAGGGCTGGAACAAACATCTTTATGACAATCCCTTTTTAACTGACCACCTTTTCACTGAACAAGAGTTTTGTTCCCCGCATTGCATTATTTAACATAAAGCCAAAACCCTTGGAGCCCATGATGATGTTTGAGGTATTTGTAATTTATTCTGAAAATAGGAATCATACCCTCCACCGTGGCGTTCCCGTGTATTTCCATGCGTTCCCGCTGTTCACATGTTCACCAAACTATTTTTTTTAAATCCACCTAGAGAATTAGTTCATCGTATTACTGCCGCTTTTATTTAATCACCGTTTCAATATTCAATGCGACAGAAAACATAATATATGCAAGTTCTTCAGTTTCTTTACTTGGATCTCCTGAAACGATGGGGATTGTCTGCCCAACTCATTCACAGAAGCAGGACCCACCGTGCCTCAAAAACCCACTGTGTCAATCGCTGTGGGAACAAACTCGTGAGAGGTATAGCAAAAGCGGCATACTTGGATAGCTTTTTGGATTCCGCTAAAGCTGCCACTGCGCCCGACTCTTCTGCCGATCTCTTCAAGTATGAAAGCGCTAACGTGTCCGGGTATGTTATATCCCAGAGAAGGCATCCGGCACTGCGTTTGCAGGTCAAACAATGGTGAGCCAACTTGTCAACTAGTGCACCACAACATCACTTATGATGCAACTCCAATGGAGCCTCGAGTCGAAGGCCCATGGCAACTCAAAGAACTGTCATTTAGGCCGAGTAATGCAGAGGGCAGCGCATTTAGCCAGACACCAGAGCAAGGTGCAGGAAAATCCCGATATTTGAAATTCTGAACTTGAAGACACGTTCATTTTTAAGCTAGCTGTTGGTGTTCATTTAATGGGACCGCATCCAAAAACTTGTTGTAGGGCCTGCAGTCCTATAGTTACGCCACTGGATCTCACTCCCCACACGTGGTCCGCTGCTGTCTTATAAATTTATATTAAGAGTTTTATTGACTAATAATTAAACTTACAGTAATATTTATCCAAATATTATCACGCAAGTAAAGATACATTTATCCTATCACTAAATATTCGATTATTTAAATAACACGGTTACTTTAATTAAAATTATAGGTCTGTAGTCTATAAGTAGAATAAGGCTTATAATGTATAGGGCCTACAGTCTATTTATAATTAAAATTATAGGTCTATAGTCTATAAATAGAATAAAGCTTATAATTACAGCCTATGCTAGAACTAGGTGCACAATCACTGGCCGTCATCTCGCATCACCACACCAAGTGGATGAACGAATGACCTGCGAAGACCTCCTTCAAAGAGACTCCTTCATCAAGACTGCTAGGGAGACGTACGTATCGTTGGCAGATAGGACCTTCCTCACTCGTCTCCGTGTGCCGTCCATCTGAATGCGTCTCCCCCGGCACTGCCACCTCCTCGCCTCCTTGCGCTCAATCAATGCGGGCAGTTTATTGACTTACGCTCGGTCAATGCGGGCAGTTTATTGACTTGGGCTCGGTCAAGGCGGGCAATTTATTGACTTGCGCTCGGTCAATGCCGGCAGTTTATTGACTTGCGCTCGGTCAATGCGGGCAGTTTATTGACTTGCGCTCGGTCAATGCCGGCAGTTTACTGACTTGCGCTCGGTCAATGCGGGCAGTTTACTGACTTGCGCTCGGTCAATGCGGGCAGTTTAGTGACTTGCGCTCGGTCAATGCGGGCAGTTTATTGACTCGGTAATTGTTCATTGGTAATGACGGTAATGTGGCAGCGGAATCTTACTATTCATCCCTGTGTTTAGACGGCTGGGTCTCAGCGGTGGGGGTAAGATGTGAACTATAATATTTATCCTCCGCCGAGTAATAATATAGCAGCCAACGGCGTGCGATTCTAATAAAGCTAGCTGCGCCCACAATTGTTAATTATATTTGACTCAATTTATGAACAATGTTACTACAAATGTAATGTTTTAAATATAAAGCTTAATTTTTAATTCGAATTTTTAATTTGAAATAAGAGAAATACATTGACTTCAATTTATTGCATATTTAATATTTGAAATAAAATATATGTAGTATTTTAATTGATATTTTATGAAGTTTATTGTGTAAAATGAATACTTGAATTTATACTTTTATACTTAATAATTGACTTTCATCACTTAACTGAATTTCGAGAGAAATATTTTCATAAAATTTAGAGTACATAATGCAAGTCTCCAGATGTTCATATATAATGGCAGTATATTTTCAAGATTTAAATTTGAAATCCAGTCTAAAATATTAGAGTAAATAGTGACTGATTTTAGACTAGAGAGTGAAATATATCTGTTAAATCTGCTTTGTTAAATCTAAATTTGATTTACTCTTAAATTTTTTTAAAAAGACAGATCTAATTATCTATCTTTTTAAAATCTTATGACTTAGGATTAATAACATTATTAAACTTTATAAAGTTTAATAATTGAAAGTTTAATCATTTAAAATTATAAAACTTTATAAAGTTTAATAATTTAATTTTTAATTTTATAATAATATCATAAAAAGTTCTGTACATATTTTGGAGTGATCTTCTTTAAAATAATTGTGTGGAAACACTTCTCAACAAAGATAAAATGGGAGGAGCCAGAATATTTAAGCCACATTATTGACACACTTAATGCGCGACTTTCACACCTAGAGTTCAAAGCTAAGATCCTCTGTCCATTCGGATTATTTTTTTGTTTGCGCTTGAAACCCCGGCACCACACAATCGTAATGACATTCAGATCAAGGAAGGTCTGAAGAAGTTGAAGCTGGGGCGCATTATTTATGTGTTCTATCTATAAACGCCTAAATAACGTCAACTCTAAATACTGTTAATTTTCTGATATTTCGATTGCAGTGTAATTTTTGTGCATATAAATAAAACCTGAATGAGCTGAGATGACGTAGACCTAGAATAATAGGCCCAAGTTTTATCATCTTATTGTGACGTTGCAAACTTTCTGTACCTATAGTTACTAAAAAGAGTCTATATTTATAGGATCTACTATGATTGTTGAATCGACTGATAAACCAAAGGGACCATTTTCATTCTGTTTGCATTATTTAAGTGATACTTCAAGTGTTTATGCACGGCCAAACTTTTATTTTAATTTCTCTTTGAGTCTACGTTTAAAAAGATTATTCCGTGTTTTTAGTTTATATAAAGTAAAAATGTTTATGCATACACATTCTGTAGTGGATCTTGGTAGCTGGGATGGAGTCATGCCCACGGGAGTACGCTTTAACAGAGTAAGCTTTTGTCGTTATGATTTTGAATATGAGTATTAGAATTGTAGATACAATGATACACGAAATTCTTTAAGTTTTTTCAGTTCTTGACTTGTCACCAAGATGGCGCTAGTTACACGAATTTTTCTTTCATAACTAGACACGGCAACGACTTGTGGAGATGAAAATGAAGCAGCTTTCTGTTCAGAGATATATTTATTACTACGTAGCGACTTGTTTGCAGACCATCAAGAAGATCTGGTAACCGGTAAAAAAAGCCACGGTAAAAAAAGCCACGGTAAAAAAAGCCAAATTTTACTAGGTAAAAAAAGCCAC